>LPNX010864840.1:13850-32055 GCA_001517045.1 Pseudotsuga menziesii
AAACCTGGAACATACAATACATTGCTGAACTTACCATGGTCAAGATCAATCCTCCCTTTTCCCAAACTTTTAGTGAGAGAGTCATCTCCCAGTACTATTGGTGGACCTTTCGACATGTCAAGTGAGGTGAATGCCTCGTTGGTCGAAACCATATGTCTTGAAGCTCCAGAATCAATGATGAAACTAGGTGAGCTTGATGTGCCAATAGCCAATGCATGAACTCTCTCTCTGTCTTCTGAAATTGATCCTCCTTCCCTCTTCTTTGAGCTGTCAGGAAGGGAGATGCCATTCTTCTCCAGGAGTTGGGTCAGCATGTCTATTTGCTTCTTCATACAAGAGCTTTCATAATGATTTCCCTTACTACAGTATGCGCACTTGCTCATTTCTCCTTTGTTCTTCTTCTTCTGGGGGTTCTTCTTGGAACCTTGAGGCTCCTTTGGAGACTTGTTCTTGTCTCTCTTTTGCTTAGGTGGCTTCTTAGCTTTCTTCTTGCCTTTTTAATCCACCCTCGAATCTCCAGCAACTAGAGCTTGGTCTTTGGAAGGTTTGATGGTGCCCATCATCACCAATTTATCTTTCTCTTGTGTGAGAGATTCCATGAAATTTGCAAGGCTAGGCATTTTCCAGGCTCGAGCTGTCAACTTTGTGGCATGGAAGGTCGATACAAACATTGAATAGTCAGGGCCAAGCTTTGAGAGTATGGCCAAAACCAGTTGCTCATCATTCTTTTCGATCCCACATTGTTTTAGCTGCAAAACAAGGGCTTTGAACTTGGGAAAATAGAGTTGCAGGGATTCAAAGCTATTGGGACTCAGGGAGATTAGTTCATTTTCAATTTGATGTCCCCTCATCTCATCTGTCTTACCATAAATCTCAACAAGCTTCTCCCATACTTCATTTGGTGATGTTAATCCATCAATATGGAAAAGGAGGTCTTTGTATATGCTCAGACATAGGAGACCATAGGCCTCATCCCTCCTGTTGTGCCATTTAATCTTCTCTACAGCTACATTGGGCTCTGCTTCTGTTGCCATAGTCACTCTGTAGAGGCCTTTCGCTCTCAACAGTATCTCCATCTCTGCTTTCCATTCAAATAAGTTAAATGGAGTCAAGATGATCTTCTAAGATTGATCCATAGCTTAGAAATTGTCCCTTTAGTCAGCAGCATGCTCCCAGTCAATGATGTCAAACTTGCAATAACAAATTGGAAGGAGAGAAATTGTTCTACAAAGGCTCTGATACCATGTGGAAATTGAACCCAGGTGTTAGAACAATTACACTCACAAAAATTGCCAATTACACATGCAAATTACTAACAAAGGAGACTGAATATGGAGCACAACACTAATCTGTATTGAATAAGTGTACAATAGGAAACCCTGTGAAGTCATAGGCTGCCACAATAAATAATTACATGAGAGATTCGAATGCATAAGGATGCCATTCGAATTTGGTCAAAAGCAGGCTTACTAAATCTAAGCAAATCCCCCATAGGTGCATAAAGTAGTTTCCAAATATGTCTAGGAGCTCACGAATTGGAAAAATCAATTAGGCAAGATAATAGATGATGGAAGGACAACTCATACATTCTTTTCTTAGGAGAAAAGAGTGGAGGATGATGAGGACAAAAAATAAGTTAACTTCACCTAGTCAAACTTTCCCAATTGCCTTAAAACTCAGAAAAAGAAGGCAATAAAGCAGAAAAAAGCAGACATGTGCTAGGAAGGCCAGGAATAAAGCAGATTTGATTCCAAGTGGTTTCCCAAGCACTCCTTGGCTCAAATTTAGCAAGTTTGACCACTTTGGATGTGTGGAGGACAACTTGCATAAGGTGGAATATGGAAACTAGGCAAATAAGACAAAAATTGGATTAATTAATGTCTAAGGTAGCTAACTATGGGTTGAATATTATAACACTTTCGACCTTAGATTTTTCTGCACTTCCAACTTCCGCTTTCCACCCTCGCACTTTGGAAATCGGAAAGCTAACTTTGCCTTAGAACTTTTCTACACTTTTCCTCTTCCGCCCTTCGCCTCCCATAGGCGGATCCCGAGGTGTGGAAACACAAAATTTCTGCCCTACTCAACTGCTCTTTTCTAGTTTCCTCCTTCCTCCTTCCTTAGGCAGATTCCAAGGGGCGAAAAACACTAAATCAGAGGCATTCTGACTCTTTGATCGGGCTTCCAGCCTTCATGGACTTAGGAAAAATGCATTGAAACATACAAGGAAAATACAGAGGCAAATGCAGGAAATATTCACAAGTAAATTTCTACTTAAATCATCCATAAGAATTCAATATAAACATAGCAATTCAAAAGCAAATGCATTGCATAAACAAAAGTAACATAGATACTTATCTTGGATGATGGAGTTGTCCCGCAACTAGCTATGTCGTTGCAACATTCCACCCAACAATAGGCCAGCGTGTTCATTAATCTCTCAACACCACTTCCACCCCCCGAGCTGGGCATGATTTCCACAAGGAACTACGGAACAACAGGCTTACACATAGCCAAAACTCATAACACACAGTTAAGCCAACAGATGGGTTTCACAGGCTACCCATCCAAGCCATCCTTCATAGTTGGGTTTCACATACTGTACAGGCAACAAGCCAAAACACTTCTGGGTTTCACAGGCTACACAGCCAAGCCATCAAACAGTTGGGTTTCACCGACTGTACATAGTCAAGCCAACATCCACATTAAGGACCAGTCAAGCCAGCACACATCAAAACATAGCTAAACCAACCTATGGTTCGGTTTCTCAGGCTAACCAGCCAAGGATTACACACAAGGCCAAATACACAACAAGACACAGCCAAACCAACCTACAGTTGGGTTTCTCAAGCTAACCAGCCAAGGATTTCACACAAGGCTAAATACACAACAAGACACAGCCAAACCAACCTACAGTTGGGTTTCTCAGGCTAACCAGCCAAGGATTACACACAAGGCCAAAACACAGCCACACAGGGTCCACTCTGTAACACAAAGAAAACAGGGTCTCATACCACAATGTCACCCAGGAAAACATTGCAGAACCACACTTCCATGACTCAGGATGGTCGAATCGCCACACTGCGCAGCTCCAGGGAAATCGAAAAACTACAAAGGACCACACTTGCATAAAGTCAAGAGATCTCCACTGCCCATTTACTCAGCAATACCATGGGTTTCTCAACCAGGATTGAAATACCACCATGAATAACACAGAATAGAACATGACTATGCAAGGAGGCTCAACAAACAATGCCCATGAACCGAATGGTAGCATCCAAAACATAATGACAATCCCTCGACCCTCAGGAACAACAAAATCTTCTTGCATCTGGGAGAAAGGATGGATTGGCATGCATCACGTGCTTCCTTGTTATAGAAGCAAGAATGCGGCTTCCCAGATTGCAGACTTTCAGGCTTGCTCAATCAAGCAATCAGACTGCCATGCCTAGGCATTAACTACCTCAACCAATTTCTGGAAGAAATTGAATGATTGAGGACGGTGGTTGAGGGTACATGGGTTTCCCCATTGACATCTGGTCTCACCCTATTGGCTTAGGGGGTTTGACTAACTCCCCACCCTATCCCTTGTGGAATCATGCCCCCATCTCTTTCACGTTGCAGTCCCATAGCTAGTTGTGGTATTTTATTAATTGTATATTTACATGATATATCAAGTTATATTGTGCTTAACTTAGCACCATAACCATAGGTATCAGCCTTGATCACCTATACACAAAACATCAATCAATGGCAGGGCCTTGTCCTTGAGCTCCATGCCATGATCCCATACAACATATGCATCATGTACAATTCAATACCATGGGGTCAAAAATTGGGGCACACATTCCCCTCCCCCTTGGGGTCAAAACTGGGGTATTATAGGCC
Organism: Pseudotsuga menziesii; assembly: GCA_001517045.1. Classification (NCBI taxonomy): domain Eukaryota; kingdom Viridiplantae; phylum Streptophyta; class Pinopsida; order Pinales; family Pinaceae; genus Pseudotsuga; species Pseudotsuga menziesii. Next base: position 17,739 of record LPNX010864840.1, read on the forward strand.
CAAAATCTTGTCTAGGACAACATCAAAGGATTAAACATTGTTGGTTTAGCATAGAAATCCAAGAAATCTGCTAAGTGATTGTTGTAGATAGCTTGAAAATCATATGAGAACGAAAGTATTCAATGACACCACCATCTATGTCACACAGTACATGATGAAAAGACTTAGCAATTAAAAAACCAACATGCAGATGGTTCAACAATAGTATGGCCATATTGTTTCTCTACAGGTTGTGCGCACTGGTCCGACATGTTACTGAGCTTCCCATAGCTCTACTCTAGTCTTTTATGAATATGAATGAATAAGGTGAGTGTCCATGGCTTCTGGCCTATTACAGTTTTTATAGATGATGATGAAGGAAAAGGCGGTTAATTGATGAAACCACACACAATTGGTAGCATAAATTTATTGACAGACTACATTAATTCAACATGCGGCTAGCAGTGGATGTTAGCAATGGAAGAGTGTATTGGAGAAATGCAGGGGGTACAAGCGGCGATGATAAGGTGCAAGCGGTGCCAAACCATGGCGGTGGCGATGATCCTGGCGGTGACGGTGATGACGAGGCTGTGCTAGTCTTCTCTAAAACCAAGAATAATTAAGAAGGCTTTTCAGAAACCAATAAGGTCGACGTCGGTCCGAAAATAACACCTCAACCTCTAGGCCAATTATATGAGACATAAATTGACTTTATTTTGAAAAAATAAATAAAAATAATAATGTCAAAATGATATCTTATGTAAAACTTAAGAAAATTGATATAATTTGTTAATCAAAACACTAACTAAGAGTGTTTCACCAAGGATTGAAAACAATATACATTACTTTTGATGGGTATAATAAAATCAATGTCTTCATGGTAGCGCTAGAACAATCTTTATACATATTATATAAGATGGTTTTCAAAGCATTCAAACCAAGATTTTCGAAATAAAAAAATTAAAAAGTGAAACCTTTTAGAACAATTGAGAAATGAAAGAACTCTTATGTCAATTTCATGCTCTTTATTTATCTATTGAATATGTTTGGAAATGGTTTTAGTTCAATTCCCTAAAAATATGAGGAAAATAGATGAAGTCAAATGAACTAACACTCTTCTTAAGCATATCTTCAACATTTTGAACATTAACACATCAATTTCATGCTTTTTGCCTTTTATTTATATAACATATTGAGATTTATTGAATAGGTTTGGAAAAGGTTTTTTTTGTTCAATTCCCTAAAAATATGAGAAAAATAAATGAAGTCAAATAAACTAACAGTCTCCTTAAGCATATCTTCAACATTTTGAACATTAACACGTCTATTTATCTAATGAGGAAGAATTTGAATTTTTTTTTTAAATCAAATTTGAAAATCACAACTTTTTATTATTAAAAGTTGTATCACCAATAACTGATTAACCGATTACATGTCTACCTACATCATAGACCCAAAGAATAAAAAACTCCTGCCAAAACATACCAATATCGCCAACGTTATAGTCCAGCTCTACATACAATTTCAAGACATAAGAATGCACACTCGGGAGCATCGATACATAATAACTCTGCATTCTAACTCGAGAAAATAGCCAATTGCCCATCCGAAATCAAACTATGGATAAAACAGAGAGAAAACTGACTCTCGTTCATTTACACAAACAGAAATCCAGGAAAAAAAGATTTAGAGAAGATAATTGTATCCCTGCGCTGACAGAAGCTAGCCGAGAAAAAAGAAAGGTGGATTCTGCCATCCAACTCACCCTGTGAAGTTTTAGAGAGAGCATTAGCTTTCGAGTTCAGCTCACGATAGATATGGTTGAATGAAAAACTATTGAATTCACTCATCAGTCTTCTAGAGTCGTTCAACCAGTGGAATTTTTCCAGCAATAACATTTGATATTTCTCCAACACCCAATTAATTATCACTTGTGAGTCACTGACGACATGGATATCCTTCAAACCCCACAAGTTTGCAACAAAGAGACCACTCCGTAAACCAATAATTTATGCGCGAGTATTAGATCCCCTTCCCACTTTTAACCAACCTTTTATCTCCTTTCCTGTAGCCAATTTTAATACAAACCCTGCTCCACAGACTCCACTTGCTGCAGCACCATCAAAGTAAACCAAAGGGAGATTTTGTAGAAAGGGAGGGGAAGAGAGATCTCTTAGCCTTTTAGCTGGTTTCACTCTATGCCACTCAAAAATTGAGGACATAGTCTTGACATAGGTTACCTCAACTCTTTGAAATGAATTAGTACAAAGAGAGACGGTCCTGGCCTTCTAGACCTCCCAAAACACAAAAAAGGCGAGATAATCATAACCAACTTTTTGTTGTTTCCAAGCCTTAAGATTTTCCATCACATATGCCTTCTTCCAACTATGAGCAATTTTCATATAATTCATAATCAAAAGTCACAGTTCATCAAAATATGTGCATTCACCAAACAGATGATGAGTTCCATCAAAATTCACAAGACAAAGCGAGCATCTTCCCGACCCCTTGTAACCCCCGTTTTGCAACAATTCTCAGGTCAGGATTTTATCATTAATAACCAGCCACATAAAAAGCTTTATTTTTAATGGTAATTCTCCTTTCCACAACCAAATCGTCCACCAATCGGAAACGTCTGAGGCTTGCTAAGAGATAATGGAACGATAGGCGAGTGTGGCTGTCACTTGGCTTGGCTGAGTAAGTCCAAGGAACCCATATGTTGTTGGCTTGTTGCCTTAGTAGCCTATGAAACCCAATTGTTTATTGGCTTGGATAGACAGTATGTGAAACCCAACCGTGTGTTGGCTTGACTATGTGTGCATGGGCTTGTTGTGTGTAAGTATGGTGTTCCCTAGTTCCTTTTGGAAATCATGCACAACTCAGGGGTGGCAGTGGTGCTGAGAGATTGATGAGCACATTGGCCTATGGTTGGGTGGAACGTTGCAGCGACATAGCTAGTTGCGGAGAAGCTTCTTCTCAAGATAAGTATTTTCTTGTGTTTAATCTACGCAACATATTTGTTTTATGAATTATGATGAACATGTTGAATGTGTTGAATGAGTTTTGCTTCTGCTGTATATTTCATGTATGATGCATCTATACATGTATTTTACTTCAATGCATTTTATGCTATGTTGATGGGGCTAGATTGCTCGTTTTGGCAGTACCAGTAGCGTAGTCACGCCCTCTCTTAGCGATTAGAGGGGAGGGGACGTGACCGTGTGGTATCAGAGCAATGGTTGTAGCATTGGGCTTGAATGGGCCAAGTTGAGCAGTTGATAGAGGAAAGATTGCTCTTTGTGGTCAGCAGAAAATGAAGAAGACAGAAAAAAAAATCAAAATTTTTCTAAGTATGACTGTGTCCGACTAGGTTGGCCGAGTTGAGCCGATACATGTCGGTTGGGTTGGCTGAGTTGAGTTGACGAGAAAGAGAGAAAGGAAAAAAAATTGAAATTTTTTCTAAGTGTTTGAAGTTTCAGTGTCAGTTGAGTTTTTCGAGATGCGTCGATACACATCGGCTGAGTTGGTTGAGTTGTGCCTATGCATGTCGGGTGGAAATTTTTCTAAGTGTTTAAAGTTTTAGTGTTGGCTAAGTTTTACGAGATGCGGCGATACACATCGGCTGAGTTGGTTGAGTTATTCCTATGCATGTTGGGAAAACTTGATGAGTTTCGCTGATGATAGAGAAAAGACATAAAAAAATTTCAAAATTTTTCTAAGTATGGATATGCTGACAAAACTTTGGTGAGTTTTGCCATGGATGGCGGATGAACTCAGTGATTTTCGCCGATGCATGTTGGGGGAAAAAAGTGAGTTTCGTTGAGGTGTGTCGAGCGAAAAAGATGAGTTTAGCCAATGAAAAAGGAAGAAAATTTTTTGAAATATTTCTAAGGGTCAATATTTCCCCTGCCGATAACAAAAGGTGAGTTTTGCCAATACGTGTCGGGTGAAATCCGTGAGTTTTGCCGACACGTCGCGAGCAAAAGCGCAGTTTTTTTGACACATTGAAAAATTTGGTAAGTTTGCTGAGGAAGGAAGAAAAAAAAATTTCAAAAATTTTCCAAGTGTTGGAATCTTCCTGTCGGCAAAAAAAATGAGTTTTGCTAATACGTCGGACGAACTCCCTGAGTTTTGCTGATACGATGGAAAGAAACAATGAGTTCTGCCGACACGTCGAAAGCAAAAGAGAAGTTTTGTCGATCAGAAGAAAAGGGCGATTTTTTTCTACACGTGTCGGGAAAACTCGGTGAGTTGCACCGACATGTCGAAAGGAAAACGTGAGTTTCGTCGATCGAAAGAAAAAGATGAGTTCGTTGAAACAAAGAATTTCAGCAGGTTTTTCAGTGGGAATTACAATTGCTGGAAAGATGAAAAATGACAGTGAACTTATGCACCAGATTGCGTGAAAATGAAAGATTTGACAAGCCCCCTTGACCCTCATTGTTCCCCTGAGACAATCATTGTTGTGTAAGAAAATGATATGTTTTGACAAGCTGTCAATATATGATTTTTCCAAAGGCAAGTAATAAATTTATAAACTCCTGAGAATGTTATGCATCTAACAATGGTGTTCCTGAACACATTTTGCAAAGTCATAGTGCAGATTGAAAAGTTGGTTTTGGTCCGACCAAGAAGGTCAACTAAGTTCAACGCCAAAAAGATTAACAACATGGATGATGCATTGGATCCCTGTGGACATGGGGAAAATGCTATGGGGGGGAATCCAAGAGATCCACAAGATAACAGAGAGCCACTCCAATGTTGGAGATGTGGAGGACCCCATCTTCGCAAGAGTTGTCCACATGGGGAAGGGTGTGTAAGGCCAACTTAAAATATCCAAGAAGCTGAAACATAATTTGATGAGAAGAGAAACCAAGGGATTTCCCCAGATGTTGTAGCTACCATAAGGAGCCTAAGGGTGGAGTTGCAGAGTTGCAGAGAGGAAAATATAAGGTTGATCAACACTCTGAAGAGGAAAATCAGTTGACTGCAGCCATGCTACAGAGTTTGGCACACCTCCAAAGGCAGATAAAATCTGGGCATCAGTTAACATAGATGGAAGGGAGTAGGAGAAATTCCCACAAGAATAATAAGAAGCTTAACCCAAGGAAGAAAGGCTTTAAACCTTCTTACCTCCTGAATCAGCCAAGGGAATACATCACAAGCTGTGATTAAGCCAGCTAGAGTAATGAGGGAAAGGTCAAGGAACCCACTCAAGTGTTGGGGATGTGGAGGAGACCATTTGATTAAGTATTGTCCACATCGGAGTGGGAATGATGGTCAAGTCCACAACACCCAAGAAGCTGAAACTGTGGGTCAGAAAACAGGGACCATTCCCAAAATTTGTGTAGTGTTAAAAGACCACCAGGCAGGTCATAACTCAACTATGGTGGAAGTTGAGGGTGAAATTGTTGAAAAGGATGTTTCTGTTTGATTGAACCTGGATCCACCCACAACTATATCACCCCTAGACTTGTTGATATGTACACTTTGAAGAAATCAAAGCATGGAAAATCATGGTTACTCCAACTAACCACTAGAACTAAGAGGAAATACAGTAAGGTGGTAAAGAAATGTCCATTGGTCATGGATGGGTTAGTCATCTGTGCAGATTTGAATGTTCTGCCACTTGGATCCTATGATGTCCTCATTGGAGAGAAGAACAAGACGAAGATTTGGTCAAAACGACTACTTCAGTCTTAACACTCTCAGATAAAAGAGTGGGATCGGGTGGAGATGACATCGACTCGACCACTTAAACTTCACTCTTCAAAGGAAGAGTGGGATCAACCACGGATGAATCTGGATTGACCACTTGGAATTCACTCTTGGAAGGAAGAGTGGGATTGACCACAGATGAAACCGAATCGACCACTTGGTCAACCGGTGGGGGTTCAAGAGACAACTTACGATAACTTGTTGGAAGTCATTATCGAGGAATAGTAATATCTTCCAACATCGGTTGCCAAGAAACCTTAGACCACTCTTCTAAAACCAAGGCCAGACCATGACAATATTTTAGAAGGTGATCACACTTGCAAAGCCTACAAGGGAATTTTGGATTACGCGGTTTGTGGGTGTGCAGATCAACACTGTCCACACTAGGAGGAGTAATTGGTTGAGACTTGGTTTTTTGTTTGGTTTTCTTCTGCTTAATCTTCCTTTTCTTCTTCTTCTTCTTATCCACCTGACTACTAGTACTACTACTTTCAACAGACGAAGAGGGAGAAAGGGGAGAAGACACATCTGGTGAAGAAGGTGAGGGATCAACATGATGTTGATGCTCCTGCGATGAAGGATTAGGATATGAAGCAATTGGTTTACATGGGATAATTGGATTGGAGAATGACCAAACAGGTAATTCGATAGTCAATCCAGGAAGGCTTAAGGTAGCCATGAGAGGAGGACCAACATCCCCATATGGTGAGAAATCAAAAGATGTCCTTGGTAAAGGAGTCTCTTAGTTGGTATTCCTGGAAGGTGAAGCCATGACTATGTAACAAAACTATCTCTCTCTTCTAAAAAATCCTAATTGTACAGACAACAAGCGCTACTCAAACTAAAGCAATAAACAAAATATGTGAGAGGAGTGGATTAAATGTCTAGAACCTCACGGGATTGTCAAATCACCACAACTCACTATATACCGCAAGGTCCAATAGTAGAGCGCGACAAGGAGGATTGGGACCGTACCCTTGCCTGAATACTCGACTACTTGGACGGTACATGCGTAGTAATCTCCTCGAGTGTTGTTCTCGATGTATTGCAATGATAGGACGGCCAAAGGATTTTCTCAGTTGGTCACATGATTCCTAAAGGTGTCTCCCGATATACGCAAGGTACATGGGAGCTCCACTCCGTAGTAGTGTTGTCTAATGCACAACTGTTCGACAGGAGCTTTCTGATATACTACTGAGCATGTGAAGTACCTTTCAATATACCTCTAGGGTACGTGAAAGGTCGTTCGATATACCGGTTGGTATGTGGAAGAACTACAAGCCCCTAGGATACAGTGCAGGCAAAAAACGACAGCTCCTACATTTAAAGACGTCGAAACACGTCTCTAACTTATCACACAAATTACTAATTTTTTTAACCTAAGCTAGCGTTTAATTTATTTTGAACGGTTAGGTGGATGCATGAGGTGAGGACATAAAAGGTAAAACCATGCAGTATGATTGTGCAAAATTTCACTTGTAACTTTAAAGGTATCCCCTACTTAAGGAAGGGAGAGAGAGGTTCAATTCATTTGAAACATAGAATAAATCCCATACAAAAATAAAACAAACTACTTATATGATCCGTTCCTAACTGAAACAAACAAAATCTTCTTTTTTGAATTAAAAAAGAAGTGTGGTCTCTAATGAAAAGCAAGAAAAGTTTGTTACAACTTTTATACAAAAGTGTTCAAATTTTTCAACTAAAGCGAGGATAAACTAATCACAAAAACATACAATAAATTTCATATGGACTTTTTGACAATTTATGAAAAAAGGAAAAGAGACATACATAAATCATGTATAGCAAAAGAAGAAAAACGGGAATGAATCTTTTCTTGTTCTATGAAAGAAGACACAAATCAGAGATCTAACAAAACCAAGTTCTATTCAAAGACAACTATGAAGATTTAAAGACCAACATCAATCACAATTCTTGAAAATACCTATGGATTCATACATGTGCATAGGGGGGTTCGGAGGGGTGGTCCACCTCCCCAACCTGAGGGTCTTGAGAAAAAAAATTTGGCTTGATTTTTTTAATTTTTGATTGAGTTTTCTATTCAAAACTAAATGCAGAGTTCAAACTACAACTGTAACAATCTGAAGCATAGATCCCAAATACTAATAACAAGAATTTAAAAATGAAAAACCAAACAAGGCTAAGAAGAATACTTGGCACTGCAAGTTGTAGGTGTTGAACAGGGCATTACCATCCTCAGCACTGCTTATTGTCCACATAAACAGAGCGGTGGCATCGCCTATTGTAGGTTCACCAGGGCGTTACCAGTTCCAGCACCGTTTCTTTCACATTGAAAAAGGGTGGTGGCACCGCTTTATGCTAACAGGGAAAAGGCGGTGGTAGCTCCAGAACTGCTCATAATATACATCCCAGGCGCGGTGGCCAAGATGGCGATTTGAAAAGTAAAAAATGCGACAAAAAAGTAAGTTACATACTAAAAAATGAACCCAAACAATCACCAGAAAACCCAGTGAACCAAAAATATGAAGATCCAAAGGCTGATAGAGGCAAATCAATCAAATTCAAAGCAGATCTACTTCTATCAATTCAAAAAGTAGATCTACAAACTGAAAATGAAGGTGAAGGTTTCAACTTACCAAAGATTTAGAATTTGAAGTAGTCCCCAACGAAGTCACCACTTTTGTTCACCGAAAATACGCACCTCCTATGGACAGGAGCTGTTTTCCTAGATCTGAATGGTTCAGGTCTAGAAAAAAACACAAACACCAAATGTTAAACTTTCCCTAGATCTGGTTAATCACTTGAATGTAATGCCATGATACTTCTCTCAAAGGTTGCCTTCGCTATCCTTAAGCTTTCTCCTTTGATACTGCAGAAGAACCTATAAAAGATTGAAGAGAACAACATAAAGATGATAGCATACAAGATAATAAACTAGATCTATACTTGTGACCAAGGAATCAAACAATACATACATATGAAACAGTAAATATGGGAAAGAAAAGACATTTTTTATTAGAAATGATTGGAGAGACTACAACCTTTATGCCTTGGTGTTGAGAGTTCCTTCCAATGGCTCCTTGCCTTTAACTTCACCTTATCTCCAATAGGTCAAGAATTATTTTGGAAGAGTGCATGTATGCAACGCAATTCTTTCTCCTTCTCCCCATGGGGGATGAGCCAGTATTTAAAGGCATGGGAGGATAGGTATGGTTGAGGATCTCATGGGTGAGGTGGAGATAAGATCCTAAAAGGGAAAATCTCGATCTCCAGGTGGTCCTAAACCATAGGGATGAGGCTCCACATAGGAAAGCTTCAAGAAGCCTCTCGAAGCTTCTCTTTTTTCCTTGAAAACTCGAGCACTACTCTTTTAATAAAGCAAATAGGCAGTGTTAAGGGGGTAACGCTTCTTGTAGTAAGGATAGAGGCGGTGGCACCACTCTTTGCTCATGTATCAGGAGTGTTGTTGACTTGGGTAATGCCTTTTGTCAATGGGGAAAGAGTGTTACTTGCTCAATACAAAGAAAAATTGCAAGGGGATAATTTCTTCCTTCATTTCTTTAGGGAAAACTTTGAGGGATTGGAGCAGAGAAGGAAATACCTATCTCACAACATGATGGTGACGAGATTTAGGCGTAACATCTGTATATTTCATGTATGATGCATCTGTACATGTATTTTACTTCAATGCATTTTATGTTATGTTAATGGGGCTAGATTTCCCGTTTCGACAGTACCAGCAGCGTAGTCGCGTCCTCTCTCGACGGTTAGAGGGGAGGGGAAGTGACATTACCTTAATCAAACTGCCCCATAAACCTTTTCCAAGCAGACATCTCCATAATGACTTTGCGCACAGGGAAGCATTGAAATAGCTTAGATTCTTGAATCCCCAGCCACCCATATCGTGAGGGATAGATATTTTTATTCAAGCCACCAGATGAAATTTTTTAGCCTCTGAAGAGCTTGACCATAAGAAATATCTAGCGACTCGTACCTCTACTAAGTATGTAAAAATATGAATATGATATCATTTACACACTAGAAGATAAGTTCACTTTGTGTTGCATGGTTAGGGATTTATATGTCGGTTATATTTGATTGCAAATTATTAGAAAAATAGAGGTAAATCGCTCATCATGTTATGCAAAATAGCATGTCTGCTCAATTTAGATTTAAAATATTTTTTAGAATCACATATATAAGACTACAAATTAAAACCATACACATTCTTTTTACATTTCCTCAATATCTCCACTCTAAAAAAGTGGTTTATAGCTAGAAAGATTTGATCCCTTTCAACACTTGGTAGATCCTTTTTAAGATGGATCTATGCTGGTATATAACTCAATTCACTATACGAAATCATGTTATATTGCATCATTGTTGATATATTGATATTTTATAAAAGACATATTGAAATAAAATAATGTATTGGATATTTATGACTCATCTATCAAAGTACCCATATGTTTATTTAAACCATAACAAAACACATTATGCATACATATTTGAGAATCCATGATACAACAAACAAGGCTTTCTTAGTCCCAAACATAAACAACGAGTTATCACTTTGCATGACATTAGATAGAAAATCATCATGAAATTGAATCTCAACCTATACCAATAATAATTTACTAATTTTCTCTTCTGTAGATTTACTTTTCTTCCTAATATTTTTTCCACAACAGTTTATTGCATCTTCTGAAACCATTACTAGTTTTAGTTTTAACCCTCTTTCATGATGTAAGAACTAAGAATCTTGTGCTTTTGAGTGCATAGTACATACGTTTCAATTGTACACATGTGAAAGCTATCAATGCTAAGACGTTTTCCTATATAATGCCCATCAAGTTGCATGACAAGTGAAGTCCAACGTACTGCCCATCAAGTTGCATAACACGTGGAGTTCAACGTACAGCAGAATCGCCGGATGCCAAAGATTGTCTTTTGATTTTGGTAAGTAATTAGCCGATGCCAAAGTTGAGTTGGACGTGGACTTGTAAAAGCCAAATTTCGTGGTAAACATCGTTTAAATCAGGGCCAAAGCCAAATCTCGTGCAAATTGAGGGCAGTTTGGATTTTGGTAGGATTTATATATAATCTCTCTTACTTTACTTCAAAGCTACTCCAGGAATTTACTGAATGGTTAATATCATTTATCTATCAAATTTTATGCTAATCTTTGAAGTGATAGCCAAAGGCAAGTGGAATTTTGGTTAAGATTTTACATTATTTTTTAACGTGAAAGAAATTATGCCAAACACTGTCTTTTTAATTTAGACAGATAATGTAAAAATGTAGATGCCAAGATTGAGGTCTACGTTCACTTGTAAAATCGAAATTTCATGGCAAACATTATTAATCTTATAAAAATCTTCGGTGATTGGTAGATTGGATTTTATATGGTTTCAACGTTTTCCGTTAACTTCAAAGTTGGAACAGGAATATATGGGAACAGCTCATATCATCTACTTCATCAAATTCTTATGCAGATCTTTATTTTGGTAAAGTTTTTAGGCGAGAGCTAACGATAGATAGAGCTGCAGAGTCTTAAATGACTCTGTCAGCTCATGCATCTCTATGTCCCCATCCATAGCATCATCCCTGCTCCGGCACCTGCGGGAAACGTCTTTTCACGCGTCCTACATTCTCGGCTAGGCGACGAGGGGAACCTGCAGGCGCCGATCCGCCCTGTTCATCAAGACTGTCATAACAAATTTTCAGTGTGCCTTCAATACCCGTGCGAAGTATTTTGGATATTTCGTGCAGTTGGGTTTCACAATAATCCAAATCTTTTTGATAAACTAGCGCCCCAAGCAATTTGAGAGATAACGGCAATCCTTCGCACACAGACAGAAACTGTGTAACTACTGACGTTCCAGAATTGCAGCCCTGTATATGACGAGATCGATTTGGTCATTTGGACGAAACCCTAGCAGAGGAAGAAGATTGCGCTTTCAGCAAGGATTTTGTAAGCGGTGTCATAAAAAGCCTGGAGGAAGAGATCAGCGCCCCGCATGTTCCACTTTTTATGCTCCCATCTCGGGGGATAATTCACCGGCCTCTTATGTTTCTAGTGGCCAGATTCTAGTTTCGGATTCAGATACTAATCTGTCTTACCTCTTAGAGTCTTCAAACGACTTGCTCGGCATTCCCTCGAGCCCTGTTCTTGACTCTAAAGACGAGTTCTGTCAATTTCCTAAAGAAATCCCAACGGCCGAGGGTTTGTACGAGAACCCGGATCTCAAATGCCAAGGTGAAAATTGGGACTTTGAAGGCGAGTTTGAAAAGTATCAACAGTTTGCTTTGTATGAAGATGCCTGGGATGCCAGCCAGCTACAGGATTATATTAACAGAGATTTTATGAGCCAAGAAATGTTTTTTGAAGGGGATTTTTCTGCGACATGGACATTGGAAACCGCTGGTTGCATGTAATTAGCGCGATCGCTTCCAACATTTGAAAGTCCAAAAAATCCATTCTTTCATCAGAATTTCCAGAGTTGTATGATATATTGATGGCAAAAGAGAATATAACGCCCCCCGTCACTTCAATCATGCGGCCACGCCTCAATTTAATTTGCTGTTTCTAATTCTGACTTTCATCTCTATATTGGTATTGAGTCGGTTAACTATACAATTTAAAATGCAAACGTGGAAGCGGATATGTTTTCCACTTGAAAGCTCGCCTCTCTTGGAACTTGGGAGAACTGGGGAGAAGTTAACATTAAAGCTTTTACAATGATATTTATAAAGATAAAAAGTTTATTTTAATTCAGATCTTTGATCTCTGGAGAATGTGCCGATACTCGTTGTGTACTTACATTGGATGATAAGAAACATCATGAGGGATCTAATAGGTGCATTGTGTTGGGATCAATCACTGATGAAAGGATTTCACAAAGAGTTTAGGGCTGGCAGCTTAAACAGAGCACGACTCGATGTCTATTTAGGGCACGCACACTGAATTAAAATGTGAAAGCGACCACAAGCCAAAATAGAGGGGTCGCTTTTTATTACGAAGACAATCATTTTATTTTATTTTCTTTTAACTTTTTTTATTAGCAATGAAATAAAACTCATATCCATATTTTAGACTAATCAAATTGAAAAAAAAATACCTACAAATAGATTTTTTTACACAATTTATTATAACTATAATAACTCTACTTTTTATAACTATAATTTAAAAATAATCAATTTACAATTAACTGGAAAAATGGAAACATTAACATCCTACCAAAGACTTAAGCTAATAACACAATCTAAATATGAATGATCAGCATTGTAAATATTTTTTAATAAGCCAACCGGATTAACTAGAAGTGGATGAATCTTTGGGTTATCCTTATAAATATAAATATTATTTAATAGTGGATGAATGCTTTGGGTTATCCTTATAAATATACATATTATTGAATGATTTTATTGGATTAAGTTATGCTTACTTAGTTTATTGACTTTAATCGACAATGGAAATTAAGAGGGATAATAAGGACATTTGAATAATACTCCCCAAATTAGTTTGATATAATTATTGTTTAGTAAAATTTCGATTAAAAACATTGTTATGAATTTGTTGAATATGTTTATTTTAAAGAAAACACTCATTAATATGTGGGGTGGCTCAATAGCTCATTACTAGTGTAATGAGTAACCAATGGTTTCATCAAAGATAATATAGTTTAGGAAGATTGTTTAACTATTTTATGTAATTTTTGGAATTTTAATTTGTTGATTATTTAATTATATATAAGTTATAAAATATTAGCTGAAAAATTAAAAATTAATATTAGTTTGATATGAACAATGAATTAAGTTTTCATCAAAAATAATATAGTTTAGGAAGATTGTTTAACTATTTTATGTAATTTTTGGAATTTTAATTTGTTGATTATTTAATTATATATAAGTTATAAAATATTAGCTGAAAAAATTAAAAATTAATATTAATGTGATATTAACAATGAATTAAGTTTTCATCAAAATATTAATGTCATCGTACAATGGCTTCAAGTAAATATTCTTAGGGGGGTTTCTCTCTTGAAGCCATTGAATAACAAGGAGCAAGTCTCGAAAAATATGCAACTTATGTACCCCTTTAAGAATGCCCTACTTCAGTATCAACTTTGTTGCAGCCAATTGTGATTTAATGTTGGATGCACATTCAATTCCAGCTGAAAAGTTGTATGAAAGACTATCAGATAGATGCAATGTGCCCCCTATACCCCCACATCCAATCCTAANTTAAGCATATATATGATAATTAACACTTTAATATTAGTGTACTTGTCAAAAAAATGTATTAGTGTACTTTAATATTAGTTTGAAAAATATGATAATTAACACTTTAATAATAGTGTACTTGTCAAAAAAATGACCTTGTGTTTTTCCAACAACTTAAAAAAAACTAATATATAATTCCATGGTTATGATTAGCTATCAATTACAATTTTTCTTNTTGCTCCATCGAAAAAACACCAAACCTTGGATATGTCAATATATTCCACTCTAATTCATCTCTTAGCTTTAAACAATATATTATTTAGTGTATTGTGATATGTTTTCATTTTATTTATTGTTAATACATTATTTAGTATATTAAGGATTATCATTTAGTTTATATTTGAATTTTTAT
>LPNX010864840.1:32460-42505 GCA_001517045.1 Pseudotsuga menziesii
GTATATCGCAAATTGCTTTCTACCAAAATTATAATTGACAATGAGTTTCCTCGTGCGTAAGGTTGGTTGTGTTCCGGAATTAACCATTGGATCTCCCTTTTATCAAATTGTGACAAAACAATAAAACTGTTACATGATGGAGAAACAAGTATTTCATAAATAGAAATGAACATAAATGTTGAAATGTTAAAACAAAAATAGAAAAACATTATACTAAACAAATATACTACAAAACCTTAAAAAAAGTATTTACAAGTTAAACATGATAAAGTTATTTACAATTTGAAGGGGATTAGAATAAAACTATGTAGACCAAAATTAGACTAACAAATATAATACTTGAAACTTTAGAAAAATNAGTGATTTATAAATACTAACTATATGGAAAATTTAATTTTAATAAGTTAACTACACACAAATAATTATACTTTAAGATTTTTAATATTAATAAAAAATCATATTATATATATATAAAAGTTAATTACAACACATAATTTACACATAACATTTAATTATATCATCTAATCTATTTGTAATGAAAAAAATATACTTCAAAATTTTTAATATTAAAAAATTCACATCATTTTTCATATATGTGGAACTATGTTTACCTATCATAAATTTCATTATGATAAATAAATTACATATAACATTCAATTATATCATCTAATATATTTTTAATGAAAAATTATATCTTAATAGTTTTAAGAAACNGGATGTATAAGTTAACCACTTAAAAGTTATTTAGAGTTTGAAGGGGGGTGACCCTCGTTAAGTAACTTTAAAAACCTTGCATAGGCACAGTCTAACGTCCAACTCGGGACGTACTAGGGGGGTATCGTAAGGAACAAGTTCCCTCCACCATTTGTAGCCGTGGGGCGCCCTAGTTCCTGACTTCAACGAAGGCACGTGTACTAAGATTCCGAGTTAGAGAACAATCATCACATTGTCTCATAAATGTCCCCCTTGCAAATTAATCATAAAAATGAAAACTCCTAAACAAACATTATGAATCTATCAAATAATTTTAACAAAAATACAATCAAAACAATTCCTCTAATTTTATTCCTTCCAAATTTAAATGTAAAATTTCAATAAAGGTGAGTTATGTACTAAAATACATTATTGAGCCATGCTTGGTTACATGCATATTTCTCTAGCCATGCAACCACCATAGGGCCTCTTCCAATAGCCGAGCATTAACAGTTGGTGTAAAATATCTGGTGTTTGATGCATTTGCATGAGAACCCCTGCTAACCAGGTCACCCACGAAGACTATGAACCCATCTAACAAGGTCATCCCCATATATTATCTATCTCTGTTCCTGAGCAATGAAAACCTGAAAATGCTACTACAACATTGGTATTTCAGCTAACAAGGTCACCCCCATATATTATTCATCTCTGTTCCTGAGCAATGAAAACCTGAAAATGCCACTAGATCATTGGTATTTCAGTCATGGTATTCACAAATTGGTGTTAGCAGGGACAGGTTGTTAAAAAGAGCATATGAGAACCTCGAAGGATACTCGATACTCGTAGGTCTTTAAGGACATGTCCCTGAAAACGATGATCTATTGAACGAGAGATGAAGACGACAATAGAAATATTAACTATCCCACCTACAACTCCCTACTCCATATCCCAAATGAATACTCTAAACTCCCAACTCATACTCCAACCCTCTATTCTACATATACAACACAAAGGCTTTCACAACAGACAGTTTTCATTTTTTTAAGTAAGGCTTTGCACTTACACTAGAGGACTAAGGCAATTCGTGTATAAACTACAGGACTCACATCTTCTTTACGACCCTTCGGTTATCACCTTCGTAGCTCAGGTGAGGTTTAACTTTTCCATTTGAATAAGTGATTTCCCTTAGCACCACCCATTCCCTAAATAAGCAACCTGTTCAATTGCATCCATGAGAGATAATTGGATTGGAAAGGGTAGAAAAATACAGGGGTGAAAATTCTCACGAATGATATTAGTGGATAATATCATTAGTAATGCCAATCTCAAATGAGGGGTAGGGGGATTCGTTGTAATATACGTATCCGGACCTGTGGTCAAATTGAAGTTGACCGGAAAATTTGTGAATTTATTGCTGCGTGCGTGGTTTTAGTATAAATGGAGGCTAACGAATTTAGAGCCGTGAATACACGAAGCTGACGAAAATTGTGCGTGAAGGTTTTAGTATCAATTCAATGTTTGAACTATTCTGTGTGGGTTGTAGCTATAAACCCACTTTTAAGATACGTTTCGTTACATATTTTCACGGAAGTATGAGTGATATTACCGTTGCTGCAATTTCACAGAAAGAGAAAACTCTACGGAGCGATGATAGAATTTAGTTAAAAGAAATGCATTTACATGCAAAAGGTTTTAATTTTTTTCTATTTACTTCATGTTTTATAACCCCTATCATGCGGGCCCGTCGTCCCTTTAAAGTGGGCGATCAATCAATAAATAACTCTGCGGGGAAGTGTAACCAACCTATCTTCCTCCATCCTTCCCTGTATGTCTTCTATGGTTCAACCTATTTCCCGCTCCCTGACTCTAGCTCCCAACCAAATGTAATAGCAGCATAAAGGCGCTCCTCAAAGCAATTGAATAAATCCCGCGCCAATAATAATAAAGTTATTTAAATGCCAACCTTTAGTGATGAAAGAATATATTTAAGTGCTCAAATGATGAAATTGCCTTGTTTCAAAAACTATGATTTTTAAAATAAAACCCCCTCAAGATGAGAAGGTGTTTTAAGATCTGTTCCAAGCGAACCATAGTGTCTGCGGGGCGGGGTCAAAACAACAAACCGGTAAAAGTGGACAATGAGTATACAATGAAGTCGTGAGATTTTTACTTATCTCTATTGAATGAAACCACTGGGCTATTCGTTTGCAGGAATTAGCCCTTCTTTCTCCACACACGCAGAATTGAAACAGCACAAGCAGGTGATAGACACGAAACGAAACCAAAGAAAATCTTTACAGTTTGAAAATTTAGTACCTTTTCTGCTCGGAGATGAAGCTGGCTCAGATCAATATAGCAAACCGTCTAGCCCTCCCTCAGGTCCCAGCGTGCTGAACTCTGAACTCCCCGCGTAGAACAGGGCTGCAATTCTGAAACGTTTGACCATATGAATCCATTGTTCTTAGCTGGACTCCATACGCACCCGTGATTTGACTGACAACGATTCAAGTTTGCGCTTGCAAGGTATGGTGTGATCATCCGATCTGGGCGGATCGACGCCTGCAGGTTCTGCAGGTTCCAGTTGACGAGGTACGTCGCCCAGCCGAGAATGTAGGACGCGTGAAAAGACGTTTCCCGATCGCAGGTGCCGGAGCAGGGATGATGCTATGGATGGGGGCATAGGGATGCATGAGCTGACAGAGTCATTTAAGACTCTGCATCTCTATCATTAGCTCTCGCCAAGTTTTTACATGGTTTCAACCTTTTTCTGTAAGACGTACGATAGTTAATTCTTTCAATTTTCAATTTTTCTGTTTCATATTCGCCAACGGTTTTTTCCCATTGGATGTGTGCCAATGTGCATGATGAAATTTGACTAGTAAAGTTGCCCAACCGAAAAAGAATCAACATTACCCATCATCAAAGCTAAACAAAATACTTAATCTGTTTATTTATTATCTTCTTAGGAAATTCGAGGATTTCCAAAATGTTCAAAATAAGTGGTCCCTCCACACTTCGTGTCACATCAAAAGCTTCTGGTTAAAAGTCTTGCTAGTCGAACATACATATACTTCATAGACTTTATAAACTATGGCAAAAAAATATATATAGCATGCATGTCGTAGAGTATTAAATGCTGTTTTAACAGCTTTATAGACCATTTGATTCCAAATGGACTGAAATCCAATGGCCCACAAAACTGATACAATAGCATTTAATACTCTACGGCCTTCAATATATTTTTCCCCTTTATAAAGGGTACAGTTCATGACTTTTGACCCCACATGTTTTCCGTTTTATGGCCGGGTATAATCGCCCTTGAATGACTGGTGCACACCTTCATCAGCGTTATCGAATCCTAAAGTTTCTCAGCTCTGCAATATGTGTTCATAGGGAGCGCCTTATATACTGGACAGACTTTCCCTCGGGAGGGGAGCCTGTCCAATGCACACCGTTGGATTTCGGGAGGGGAGCCTGTCCAATGCACACCGTTGGATTGAGAAATCCAACGGTGTACATTGGACAGGCTCCCCTCCCGAGGGAAAGTCTGTCCAGTATATAAGGATTGCCCTGTTCATAGTATCGATCATATCTATTTTTATTTTATTTTCCCAAGTCGAAATGGATGTCTCCACCTCCACTGCATCTAATCCCACAAACAATTACTTCTGCTACCGATGTGTTTATCAACCATCGTGGACCAGATATTAAGAAGACTTTTGCCAGCCATTTGTACCGTCGTCTTCTTTCATATGGACTCAGACCTTTTCTGGACCGGCAGGAATTGCAGACTGGAGACAACTTCAATTCTCTAATAGAAGGTGCTATTCGAACGGCTTCAGTTCATGTTGCCATTTTTTCACCAAGGTATGCAGAATCAAATTGGTGTTTGGATGAGCTACTCCTCATGTTCAAATCTCGGGCTCCCATTATTCCTGTATTTTACAAGGTCGAACCCAGTGAACTCAGGTGGATTGGAAACGAGTAAAAAATGGAGTGTATGCCCAAGCCCTACGCGAACTTCAAAATAAAATAACTTATGACTCCCAAACTAAGACAGAGAAGCCCCGATATGACCCTGCCACTAATAAAAAATGGAGAAATGTTCTTTCTCGTGTTGCAGACATTAGTGGGTTAACTCTGGAGGCGTTTAACGGGTAAGTAGTTGAACTGCCCCTCTTCTTTAAGTTTACATTGGAACAAATATGTAGTCTATATGCACATCATACTCTGCTTTAATAGCTAAATCTTTTAATTATTTTCTTGTATAACCAGCGACGAGGGGGATCTGCTAGATAAAGTAGTGGAAAATGTATTGAAAAGGGTTAAAAGAACACAGTTAAATGTGGCCAAATATCCAACTGGGTTGGATGAGAAAGTAGAGAATTTTGAAACCACAGTATTATTGGAACAAAGAATAGGAAAAGTACAGGTAGTGGGTATCACGGGCTTGGGTGGAGTGGGGAAGACAACGTTGGCTAAAGCGCTCTTCAATCTAAGATTTACAGTTAAACCTGCTTTTTATCTGATCTCCAAAACCTCACTACATTCCTTGCAGCGGCAACTTCTCAAGAGTTTGATTCAATTGGATCTGCATATTGACAACAGTCATCAAGGTATAGAGATGCTTCACAAGCATCTCTCATCTACTCAAGTCTTACTGGTTTTAGATGATGTAGATGATGTGGATCAGGTGGATGCACTTTTGCCAGTTGATGTCCTAAACCATGATAGTTTGGTTTTGATTACATCCAGGGACAAAGATGTCCTCAGAAGGTTATGAATACGAGATTCAAAAATTTATAAGTTGACTGGCCTTAATACACAACACTCCAGAGAGATTTTCTGCTCGCATGCTTTCTGCCAGCCACGTCAGCTATCTGGTTTTGAACATCTGGTAGATAGTTTTTTAAAGGCTTGCAATGGTTTGCCCTTGTCTCTAAAAGTGTTTGGGGGACTTTTTCACGGAAATAAAGACAAATCTTACTGGCAAGACCAACTGGATAAACTTCAACTTATACTTCCCAATGACATACAGAAGAGTCTTAAGATTAGTTACGACTCACTTGATAGACACGAACAACAGATATCTCTAGACATTGCCTGTTGTTTCAGAGGACAGCAGAGATATGTCCATACGAATATGGGATGGATCAGGTTGGAAGGGGTTTTAGAGTTTACAAAACAAGTGCCTTGTGGAAGTGGATACTGTAAATCGGATAAGTATGCATGATCACTTTCGAGATTTGGGAAGAGAAATTGTGGAGGCTGGAGGATTGGCTCGTTTTGTTAAGATAGGGAAAGAAGACATTGATGATTTGTTGCATCAATCATCGGTAAGTTCTCAATTATTCACTATTTGTACACTATTCAATAGAAATGTGTAGATTTTCTAATAGTTCTTAGTCGGTTAACGAACAGGTAATAGCTCAAGTGAGAGGAATTAAGATGTTTGCTAGTAAGGATAAAGATAATGACGGTGAGGTTACATCTTCCTGCAAGAAACAGAGGAAGATCCAACCTCTTGATATGAGGAAGTTGCAAATTCTTGGTTGTGAAGATGCTCCCTTGGAACGCCTTTTAAGAAGGGTGTCCTCCCAAATCTCATATGGCTTCGCTGGGAGAAGTGCTCCTACTCTTTGCTGCCTTCATGGATTCCAATGAAAAAGCTAAGGGTTCTAGAAGTGCGCGGCAATAAATTAGAAACATTGTGGCAAAGCGAATCACAGGTAAATATATATTTGACAATCTTGTGAGGGTTTTGTAGATGGGAATCATCTTTTTAAAACATTTTTAAAACATATTTTTTTATTGCCAAAACAGTTGAGCTTATCTAGCATGTACGTTCATGCTAGGTAAGTCAGCTCGCTTGGGTCCTTGAGTTCATGGACTGCCGTCTCTCTCGGATTTTTTGAAATTTTTCGGTTGCACTGTAGCCCACTGCTTTTTAAATTTACTGTGGGCTATACCCCTCTTCCGTTCCGAGCATATGACAGGTACGGGATCACAAGGATCGAGTCGACATGAAGAGCTTGTTAATGAACTCAACCGAGCTTCTCACTTCTTTCGACTGGAACGAATAAGACCTCAAAAAGATAAGGAATTGTTGCACCGACACTACATGCACCCTCTGGGACATTGATCAGGAGAGGGTGGTGGCTTCGTTCGAACCTTTGATGTGAGGATCGAGGAGCGTTCAGCAATACTCTACGAGATCGAGCAGCCTGGCCTTGCTTTTCTCTGTCCAGACTAGCATGGAACAAGAAGAACCCCATGTACATTGCCACCATCATTCGGGGTAAGCCCATGGTTGTTGTTCTTGGTATCAGGCGCCCAAGTCTTCCTGTTACAGAGGTAAAGTGGCACATCAAAGATTTCAATGCCATTTCCTGGCCCCTCATACCTCCTCCCACATCTGCTCTGTTGGAGACGACTCCAAGGCGCTCATATGTGACGTTTTCAGCTGCATGAAGAGTGAACCTGAACCTGCTCATGTTAATGGTGGTCTGGATCATATCTTGACTTTCACTGCGGAGGCTCCGATAGAACAGTTACATTGGTCCTCAACGGAACCGAATTGGCTTGCCATTGCCCACTCAAACAAACTGCAGATCTTCCCATCACCAACACAAGCAAAACTGTAGACATTAAGGGTCTAAAAGATCTGGTGACTTAGTTGTTCTCGTTATTTTGGACTTCATGTTTATGTTCTTGCTGTTATTGGATTTAGGTTTAGGGTTTTGTTGGCAGAACACTGAATGAATCAAATGTGAAGAATATTGACTCTAGGGGTTAGGGTTTTCTTTAGCTATCAAGATTTGTGAGGTAGTAGAATCATTTATGATTTAAAATTGTGACAATGGCCTGGCCTCGAGTTTATATATTTGATTGCACAATAGGTATCTCTTTATAGAATTTGTGTATTTGACTTAATGATTATGCACTTTGTTATTGGCTTTAGAACAATGGCTTTAGGTCTAGAGTTTTGTTGGCAGACCAAGAGCAATCAATCAAATGAGGGGAATATTGTTGAAAGCCCATGATTTTGAGGTGCTACCTATTTGAGGTTTACACTTAAATACTATGGCAATGCATAAAATAAGATTTATCATTTATCATTTAGGATAATGAGACAAAATTCCATTTAAATTCTAATAAAAAATTTATTTTAAAAGGATTAACATTAACATATAGACTGCAGATTTGTTTATATCAAATATAATTAGCAGATTTATTTGGATTAGCATGGAATTGGTGTTTAGAGCAACATAAACTCATTTTTAGGAGAAAAAAAACCTTCATTTGCTAAAAATAAAAAGTTACTATTGTGGGTAAGGTTCTTCAATATTCACATATTTATTATTTTTCTTGTTGGCTTCTTAGTAGGGATCACTTTCATAGATTGGATCATATTTTACATTTGTACTTCTGACCCAAATAAGGTGTGGTTCGGGGCCTCCAAATGGTACCTTGGGATGTTTTCACGATTGGATTTGGCTAGAGGACCGATTTGGAGTTCAAAGGTGGAGGGAATGTGTGTTCAATACATTCATCATTTTCAAGGGAAGAGATTGAATGACAATATGCTTATTTATTGGTTGGATTTGTGGGATTTGAGTACTTGCTCTAGGAAGGACTAACAATCCATTACTTGTGATTTTTCTTTATCCTCTATGGACATGCAGAGATTATTGACCTTATTCCATTGGAGGACCTTTTCATAATAAATATTGGCATGGCTGGCTTGCAGGCTGTTGGATAAAATCTTGGGAGGTTGGTGTTCCCATGGTTAAAAAAAAAATATTGACATGGCTGGCACATTTTGGCATGATTGAGAGTGGACTAGGTTTGGACATATCTTTGTTGAATATAATTCTTGAAGATTGTATTTTCTTCTTCATCAACAACATGATATCAACCATGTTCTTAATTCATGACGTGTGTCTACTAATGTAGAGATATGCTAGGATCAATAGATTGCATATAATTTGGTTGTTTTAGGTGAGAGACAAACTTAGATAACTTAGGATGCCTGTTGCAATAGCCTCGAAGCAAATGGACAACTGTCCTGTTGACTACCTCTGTCTGTCTGTCGGTCTGTGGATGGAAAGCGGTGCTCCTCTTCAGCTTGGTGTCCATCATATACCATAACTTTGTCCAAAACTCTCCAAGGAATCGGGAGTCCCGATCTGAGATAATGGACGTAGGAAGTCCAAATTGAACCCATACATGTTGAAAGAAAAGAGAAGCAGCCTGCTCTGCAGTGAACTGCTTTTTACATGGCATAAGAATACACATCTTACTAAACCTATCCACGACCACATACAAGTAGTCATGACCCCTCCTAGACATAGTCAAACCCCCCACAAAATCCATGGAAATGATTTCCCAAGGATGGGAAGGAACAGGAAGTGGTGAGTACAGCCCCAATTTTCTATTAGTGGGCTTACAAGTAGAGCACATCACACACCCCTTTACATATTTTGTTACAATGTCTTTCATGCGAGGCCAATACACAAGTCTTTGCAAATGAGCCAAAGTCTTACCTACCCCAAAATGCCCTGATACAAGAGAAGTATGAGCTTCTCGTATTAAATGGACTCTTTCACTGATAGGAACACATAACTTGCCCAAATGATAAAGTAATTTTCCCTGCAAATAGTAGTCTTCCACCTATGTGCCATTGGTTAGCTTCTCATAAATCTCCCTGAAATCATCATCAGTAGCATACTGCTCAATATAACTTTCATGGGATAAAGAAGCATTTTTCAAAACAATAGATGCAACAATAGGAGGTCTAGAGAGCATATCTGCCACTTTGTTACTAGTACCCTTCTTGTACTTGATCACTAGATGGAATTGTTGAAGGAATCCCATCCACCTGAAATGACGAGCTTGCTGGAGCTTAGTCTGGAATTGGAGATATTGCAAGGGCTGATGATCGGTATGGAGGATCGTCTCCTTACCCATCAAGTAGTGTTTCCACTTCTTGACACTTTGAACCAAAGCATACAACTCTTTGTCATAGGTGGGGTAGTTGATCACTGCTTGAGTAAAAGTCTCTGAATGGTAGCAAATAGGCTTGCGGTGCTGCATCAATACTGCCCCCATGGCATATCCACTGGCATCTGTCTCTATCTCAAATGGCTGCTGCAAATCGGGAAAGGCTAGGACTGGGGCGGTGCTGATCTTTCCCTTCAATGTGTCGAAGGCTTTCTGCTGCTTACCTCCCCACTGGAAGGATTTATTCACACTTGTTAAGGCATGCAAAGGAGATGCTATGTATGAGAAGTTCTAAATGAACCTTCTCCAATATTGAACAGCTCCTAAAAAGCTTCTCACTTCAGTA
>LPNX010864840.1:42726-95899 GCA_001517045.1 Pseudotsuga menziesii
GACAGCCCGATAGTCAACGTACATCCTCCATGTGCCATCTTTCTTCATCACCAAAACAATCGGCGAACCACATGGAGAGGAGCTGGGTCTGATCGCTCCTTGGTCCAACAAGTCTTGAACTTGCTTCTTAATCTCTGCCATTTCAACTGCGGACAATCTATACATGCCCACATTAGGAAGAGGGGCATCCTGCTGGAGATGAATCTCATGCTGAATCTCCCTTTTGGGAGGCAAACCTGTAGGTTCAAGAAATATTTCATCATAGTTAGCCACAATATCAATCATAGCCTTTTTATGAGAAGGATCACAACCTTTGAAAGCATCGGATGCCTCAGCATCTTTTGCTCTCACAACCATGAGCATGTATCTCTTATTAGTGTTGATGAGTCTCTTCATTTGTCCTACACTAACAAGAGTGGTGTTAGCCTTCATACTGTGAGCTCTCACGATGTACTCCACCCTATTTTTGGTGAGATGGTACTTGTTCTCATGACGAAAGAATACTGCTTTTCGATCATACAAGTATGGGCTTCCCAATACAATACCGTAGATGTCAAGAGGAACAACATCTAAGTCCACCTCCTCGATCAACTTTGAAGCAATAGCAAACCTTAACCTGCATTGCTTAGTCACCTGTAGCTTAGCATTATCATATACCCATTCAAGAGGATAAGGCTTGGGGTGAGGTTTAGTCTGTATGCCCAACTTCTTAACAACTGATTCTTAGATCAAATTTACTTGAGAACCCGGATCAAATAATGTTTCAATCTTTGTATGTTTAGACACAACTCTGATGTGAAACAACTCACTTCTTCTTTTATCATTTTCTTTAGAAACATGAGTAGAACTTGAACCAGTATGAGGAGTTTTTTTACCTTGCATTCCCACAGCTGTAATCATGGTTTCATCACCTGAGTCGGAACCCAAATCTCGTTGCGCTGTTGCAACGGTCTTTTTCTTCTTTTTGCTTCCATAATGCTTTGGCCTTTGTTCAGGATGCAACTTCCAACAACTTTCTCCATCATGCCCATCAGTGTCACAATGGTTGCAATGGAGCTTTCCTCCTTCCTTCTTGGCAGTAGCTGTCTTTTTGCTCTTGTCCTTCTTTTTGGACTTGTAGTTGTTGTTGGGCTTGAAAGGCTTCTTCGGATGGTCTTCTTGCAAATGCTTCCCCCTGCTCTCAAGATGAGTAGCCTGAACACTTGCTTCATCCACTCTAGTAGGATTCAACAACAACAAAGTATGGCATAGATAATGATGAAGAGCACCAATGTACTTCAAAAGAGGGTCAGGAGAATCTAAAGAAATATTCAACTCTAGAGCTTTCTTTCTAAATTCTTCAGTAAAACTCTGAACACTCTGACCCTTGCCTTGTCTAGAAATTTGCCAATCCATCATAGCCTTTTGAACATAACCCAACGGATAAAATTGCTTACGTAAAGCAGAAATGAAAGCAGACCACAATGAGAGAAGATTACCCATTTGTTTGCTACCTTGCTGAAGCTTGCTTTCCCACCATACAAGTGCGGTGCCTGTCAGCCGAAGTGAAGCCAACTGAATCTTCACATCTTCTTCTTTGATCTGCTGGACTCGGCAATAGACCTCAATTTTCCTTATCCAATTGTTCAACTTCTCTGCATTCGCTTCCCCATTGAACATGGGCAAATCAAACTTCACATCGAGCTTCAAGAAGGGCTTCTTTTGAGGCTCTTTGTGAGGAACCTTGGAATGCTGAGAATGAGATGAGGAAGAAGCACTTGAACTTGTGCTTGAAGTTGAAGGTGAAGAGGGAGGCTCAGGAGGCTCTTCGCCACCTCCTCCTTGGTTCAACGAAGCGTTGCCTTCGTCCTTCACTTCTTTGTCTTCCTTCTTTACTTCACTGCCTTTTCTTTCTTTTGCCATGCATTCTTCATAGTCTGCGAACAACTTGTCTACCTTGTCGGCCATCATGTAGAAGACCTTGTGAAAGTTTGCCTCCATCTCGGTGCGGGCATCATTAGCATCAATCTTCCTCCTTCGGTGTGCATGTCCGATCTCGGAATTGTAAGGCTCTAATGTACCCTCACCAGCTTGCAGTTTAGCCCTCGTGAGCATCCACACTCACAATCCAACGTCAAATAGTCCTGCTCTGATACCACATGATCCGGAAACAAGATCTTTGCTACTCTATGATGTTAACATGAATTGCATGAAGAGCATGAACGAAGCTCACAAATCCATACGAAGAGAACCAAACAGCATAGACAATACACATATAAAGACAACAAGTTGATAACGGAGTTCGTCTAGGATGGACTACGTCTCCAGGCCTGCTTCTCAATAGGAGGACCGATCTATAATCTCAGTATAAGGCAAAATACATGGCAATGATACAATGATACCTTGGCGACAATGTTCAGGAAGAGAACCGCTGCCCAAAACACAACTAGACTGCTTCCAGCAACTCTAAAGCCTGAAGACGGTGTAAAACGAGTATAAACACTCGTACCTTCCTCCTGCAGAGCTACGCAATCTCCCTTCTCTCCTTTAGCTACAAAGTCTCCACTCCAAAGCATGCTTGACAATGGAAAATGAGAGGGTTTATATAGGCTTGTATGGACTCCTCTCACATGATCCTCATGGTTTCTCAAGTTACAACAATTTTGCCTAAATAGGCATGTGGTTACAACTTCCCTAAGTTGGTTTTCATAATAAGCCAACATTTAACAATACCCTTTTAAAACTCCAACCATATAGTTGGTTATAGTTTAAAACTATACCAAGTATAGGTTAAACTCATTTATAATATTTTAAAAACCCACTTTTTAAAAGCCATTTGTGGTGGCGCTCCACAAACCCACTTTTAATTTTAACCCAAAGTTTGTTAAAAGCACATGTTTAAATAGTGGGCGCGTCCCACATGGTGGTTGTGGCCAATGGGAGGAGGGGATATCACGTGGCCTTCTAACAACCCTTGTCACGTTGTAACAACCTTGGTGCATTAAAAACCATGGCCTTCTAACAACCCTTGTCACGTTGTAACAACCCTTTTTGTGCCCTTATAAATTCATTTTCACGTTTAAATATAAAATTGTCACCACTCATAACACAAATCCCCTTGTATCCCAATGGTAAGGTGGAGCGCTTGTGCATGGGAGGTCATAGGGTCGAACCCCGTGGAGGCCATAATTTTTGCATTAAACATATTGGCCAATCCTGTGCTGCCACGTGGCGACCTGGGATTGGTTCACCTCATGCCAGTCAGCGTCCAGTCAACCGTCTAGACACTGCCACATCACCGTCTGTACGCCCAGTCAGTAGTATTCCTGCTCGGATCATACTGCCATGTGTCACCTTGTGACTGGTCCATACTGCCATGTGTCACCCTGTCAGTGGTGCCACGTGGCACCCCATTTTGCCAAATTTCCTTGTTTCATCAATACAACATAACGCGATAACTTTCTCATACGGAGTTTGTTTGAGGTGAAACGAACTCCATTGGAATCGTCTCGACGAGCCCTTTGATATAGTGCTAGTTTTGCTGAGATTGGAGGACTTTAAATTTTTTGCCTTCTTGGATCCTCTTGGATCATGGAGCATGGTATTTTCTGATATTTGTTGATGACAAATCCATGTTCACATGGGCTTACTTCATCAGAAGGAAAAACAATGTATTCAAATACTTCAAGGAATTTAGAATCAAAGTTGAGAAGAAGACAGGTAAATAAATTAAAATCCTGAGATCGTACCAAGGTGGTGAGTACATTTCTGGAGCTTTCAGAAGATATTGTACAGAAAATGGAATTCAACAACAATTCACAGTCATTGATACACTTAAGAAAAATGGGGTTGCTGAGAGGAGAAACAAAACACTGGTGGAATGTGCTCGCAGCATGCTCCAAGTTAAAAACATTTTCAATGGTTTTTGGGCTGAAGCAATTAACACTGTTGTTTATTTAAAGAATAGGAGTCCAACAAAGAGACTAGAACTTCAAACCTCCTTTGAAGTCTTTTTGGCTATGAACCGGAAATTAGTCATTTAAGAATATTTGGTTCTAGGGATTTTGCACACATACCTAAAGATGGCAGAAGGAAATTGGATGCAAAATCCATTCAATGTTTATTTGTTGGCTATTGTGATGATCAGAAAGCATACAAACTATTTCATCCTAGTTCACACAAATTGATTGCTAGTAGAGATGTTGTATTTCATGAAAATACAGATATGTGTAACAGGATGAATAATGCTGCTGGAGAACTGATCCCAGATGAGCATGCCAGAATAGATAAAATTCTTCAAAAGGTGCGGGATTAGCAGCAGGTGCAAGAACAATAGCAAGTTCAAGAACATAAATCAAGCATGAGTGATACTACCTCAAATGATGAAACAACAGAAGACAGAAGAATCATGGATAGAACTCCAACAGGTATTGTAGTACCTAGAAGGTCAAATCGTCAAACTCATCCTCGAGTAAAGTTTAGAGATTATTCCTTGATGACTAGTATAATGAATGTCATAGAACCATTAAAATATGAATAAGCCAAAGATAAGGAAGAATGGGTAACTCCAATGAATGAAGAATATAATTCTATTATGAGAAACAAAACTTGAGATTTAGTAGAATTACCCAAAGATAAAGTACCCATAGGATCAAAATGGCTATTCAAATCTAAACTTAAAGCATATGGTAGTATTGACAAATTTAAAGCAAGATTAGTTACTAAGGGTTATACTCAACAAGAGGGGATTGACTTTGAAGAGACATATGCACTAGTAGCTAAGTTAAACACTATCAGATTGCTAGTTGCATTAGCTACTAAACATAACTAGAGAATACACGAGTTAGATGCCAAATTTGCTTTTCTAAATGGTGATTTAAAAGATGAAGTATACTTAGTGCAAGTTGAAGGTTTTGTTCAATAAGGACAAGAGCAGCTGATCCAGGAGGATCCAAGAAGGAAATTTTTTTGAAGTCCTCCAATCTCAGCAAAATTGGCGTCAGATCAAAGGGCTCGTCGAGACGATTCCAATGATGTTCGTTTCACCTCAAACGGACTCCGTATGAGAAAGTTATCGCGTTCTGTTGTATTGATAAAATAAGCAAATTTGGCAAAATGGGGGTGCCACGTGGCACCACTGGCAGGGTGACACGTGGCATCCATACAGTATGAACAGATGACATGGCAGTTGTATGGACAGACAGGTGGCAGTACGATTCAATCAGGATGCGACACATGTCATGTACGGACGATGAGGTGGCAATCCAGCCAGCAGTATAGACTAATTCGAATGCTACACGTGTCAGTACGGAGGTGACTGTGTAACTTAGTTGGCAGTACGGAAGATGAGTTGGCAGCTGACTGGGCGTTGAGATGGACCAATCCAGAACTGCCACGTGGCAGCGCCGGATTGGCCAATATTGATTGAAGTTCACCAAAATGTTGTTGCTCTGTCGGTTTCGAACTCTTAACCTCCCATACCCTGTCTCCGCGCCTTTACCAACTGCGCTGGTAGTGTTCCTTTTATAATGTATGGAATTAAATTTATTTAAAGTGGCATTTTGAGCCCCAAAGGAGCCGAGGCTTAGCCCTGACCTTGGTTCTTCCTCCAGCGTGACCGGGAGCTCCGACCAGCACGGGAGCCTGCGCTCTATTTCAGCACATGTCGAATTATAAACTATAGAGTTTGGGTTAAAAGTGGGTTGAGAATTGTTTCTCCATTATAACAAATTTTTGGGTTTTATACATAGTTCGGTTGGGTAGTTTTGCAACCAGATTTTATTAATGCCATACTTGGGTATGTGGTTGGCATAGTTGTTAATTATGTCAACTACATGATAAAGGGAGCTTTAAGTGAACCCAACCAAAACTTGAGAAGTTGAAACAAGATGCCAATCTTGGAAAATTTGTTGTAACCAAAGAGAACATGAGGAAAATGTGAAGAGGGGCAAGTCATGGTTATATAAGCCCCCTTAGTTGCCATTTGCCACTCATGCTTTGGAGTGGAGACTTTGTAGCTAAAGGAGAGAAGGGAGATTGCGTAGCTCTGCAGGAGCAAGGTACGAGTGTTTATACTCGTTTTACACCGTCTTCAGGCTTCGGAGTTGCTGGAAACAGTCTTGCTGTGTTTTGGGCAATGGTTCTCTTCCTAACCATTGTCGCCAAGGTATCATTGTATCATTGCCATGTATTTTGCCTTATGCTGAGATTATAGATTGGCCCTCCTATTGAGAAGCAGGCCCGGAGACATAGTCCATCCTGGACGAACTCCGTTATCAACTTGTTGTCTTTATGTGCGTATTGTCTATGCTGTTTGGTTCTCTTCTTATGGATTTGTGAGCTTCATTCATGCTCTTTATGCAATTCATGTTAACGTCATAGAGTAGCAAATATCTTGTTTTCAGATCATGTGGTATCAGAGCAGGTTTATTTGACGTTGGATTGTGAGTGTGGATGCTCACAAGGGATAAAATGCAAGCTGGTGAGGGTACATTAGAGCCTTACAATTTCAAGATTGGACGTGCACACCGAATGAGGAAGATGGATGCTAATGATGCTCGCATCGAGATGGAGGCAAAATTTCACAAGGTCTTCTACATGATGGCTGACAAGGTAGACAAGTTGTTTGCAGACTATGAAGAATGCATGACAAAAGAAAGAAAAGGCAGTGAAGTAAAGAAGGAAGACAAAGAAGTGAAGGACGAAAGAAACGCTTTAGTTAACCAAGGAGGAGGTGGCGAAGAGCCTCCTGAGCCTCCCTCTTCACTTTCATCTTCAAGCACAAGTTCAAGTGATTCTTCCTCATCTCATTCTTAGCATTCCAAGGTTCCTCACAAAGAGCCTCAAAAGAAGCCCTTATTGAAGCTCGATGTGAAGTTTGATTTGCCCATGTTCAATGGGGAAGCGAATGCAAAGAAGTTGAACAATTGGATACGGCAAATTGAGGTCTATTGCCGAGTCCAGCAGATCAAAGAAGAAGATGTGAAGATTCAGTTGGCTTCACTTCGGCTGACAAGCACCGCACTTGTATGGTGGGAAAGCAAGCTTCAGCAAGGTAGCAAACAAATGGGTAATCTTCTCTCATCGTGGTCTGCTTTCATTTCTGCTTTATGTAAGCAATTTTATCCGTTGGGTTATATCCAAAAGGCTATGATGGATTGGCAAAGTTTTAGACAAGGCAAGGGTCAGAGTGTTCAGAATTTTATTGAAGAATTTAGAAAGAAAGCTTTAGAGTTGAATATTTCTTTAGATTGTCCTGACACTCTTTTGAAGTACATTGGTGCTCTTCATCATTATCTACGCCATACTTTGCTGTTGTTGAATCCTACTAGTGTGGATGAAGCAAGTGTTCAGGCTACTCATCTTGAGAGCAGGGGGAAGCATTTGCAAGAAGACCATCCGAAGAAGCCTTTCAAGCCCAACAACAACCACAAGTCCAAAAAGAAAGACAAGAGCAAGAAGACAGCTACTGCCAAGAAGGAAGGAGGAAAGCTCCATTGCAAACATTGCGACATTGATGGGCATGATGAAGAAAGTTGTTGGAAGTTGCATCCTGAACAGAGGCCAAAGCATTATGGAGGAAAAAAGAAGAAAAAGACCGTTGCAACAGCGCAATGAGATTTGGGTTCCGACTCAGGTGACGAAACCAGGATTACAGCCATGGGAATGCAAGGTAACAAAACTCCTCATACTGGTTCAAGTTCTACTCATGTTTCTAAAGAAAATGATAAAGAAGAAGTGAGTTGTTTCACATCAGAGTTGTGTCTAGGCATACAAAGATTGAAACATTATTTGATCCGGGTTCTCAAGTAAATTTGATCTCAGAATCAGTTGTTAAGAAGTTGGGCATACAGAATAAACCTCACCCCAGTCATTATCCTCTTGGATGGGTATGTGATAATGCTAAGCTACAGGTGACTAAGCAATGCAGGTTAAGGTTTGCTATTGCTTCAAAGTTGATCGATGAGGTGGACTTAGATGTTGTTCCTCTTGACATCTGCGGTATCATATTGGGAAGCCCATACTTGTATGGTCGAAAAGCAGTATTCTTCCGTCATGAGAACAAGTACCATCTCACCAAAAATGGGGTGGAGTACATCGTGAGAGCTCACAGTATGAAGGCTAACACCACTCTTGTTAGTGCAGGACAAATGAAGAGACTCATCAACACTAATAAGAGATACATGCTCATGGTTGTGAGAGCAAAAGATGCTGAAGCATCCGATGCTTTCAAAGGTTGTGATCCTTCTCATAAAAAGGCTATGATTGATATTGTCGCTAACTATGATGAAATATTTCAGGAACCTACAGGTTTGCCTCCCAAAAGGGAGATTCAACATGAGATCCATCTCCAGCAGGATGCCCCTCTTCCTAATGTGGGCATGTACAGGTTGTCCGCAGTTGAAATGGCAGAGATTAAGAAGCAGGTTCAAGACTTGTTGGACCAAGGAATGATCAGAGCCAGCTCCTCTCCATGTGGTTCGCCGATTGTGTTGGTGATGAAGAAATATGGCACATGGAGGATGTGCCTTGACTATCGGGCTCTCAACAAGATCACGATCAAGAATCGATACCCGCTTCCTCGCATAGATGACTTGCTCGACCAGTTGAAAGATGCTGTGTTCTTTACCAAGTTGGATTTGCGCAGTGGCTACCAACAGATCAGAATTGCAGAAAGTGATGTGTGGAAGACGGCCTTCAATACCAAGCAAGGTCTATTTGAGTGGTTGGTGATGCCCTTTGGGCTTTGCAATGCAATTGCAACCTTCATGCGGGTAATGAATGATGTTTTCTGGCCATTCTTAGATGATTTTGTCATTGTATACTTAGATGATATCTTGGTCTTTAGCAAAACTTGGGAAGCACATGTGGGGCATGTAAAGCAAGTATTAGATACTTTGAAAAATGAGAAATTGTATGTAAAATTGTCAAAGTGTGAATTTGCCAAAACTTCATTAGTTTACTTGGGTCATATTGTAGGAGGTGGAAATTTAAAAATTGATCCTTCAAAAGTTGATGTAATTGTCAATTGGCCTAAGCCTACTAACGCTACTGAAGTAAGAATCTTTTTAGGAGCTGTTCAATATTGGAGGAGGTTCATTGATAACTTCTCATACATAGCATCTCCTTTGCATGCCTTAACAAGTGTGAAGAAAGCATTCCAGTGGGGAGGTAAGCAGCAGAAAGCCTTTGACACATTGAAGGGAAAGATCAGCACCGCCCCAGTCCTAGCCTTGCCTGATTTGCAACAACCATTTGAGATAGAGACATATGCCAGTGGATATTCCATGGGGGCAGTATTGATGCAGCACCGCAAGCCTATTTGCTACCATTCAGAGACTTTTACTCAAGCAGTGATCAACTACCCCACCTATGACAAAGAGTTGTATGCTTTGGTTCAGAGTGTCAAGAAGTGGAAGCACTACTTGATGGGTAAGGAGACGATCATCCATACTGATCATCAGCCCTTGCAGTATCTCCAGTCCCAGACTAAGCTCCAGCAAGCTCGTCATTTCAGGTGGATGGGATTTATTCAACAATTCCATCTAGTGATCAAGTACAAGAAGGGTACTAGTAACAAAGTGGCAGATATGCTTTCTAGACCTCCTATTGTTGCATCTATTGTTTTGAAAAATGCTTCTTTATCCCATGAAAGATATATTGAGTAGTATGCTATAGATGGTGATTTCAAGGAGATTTATGAGAAGCTAACCAATGGCACACAGGTGGAAGACTACTATTTGCAGGGAAAGTTGCTCTATCATTTGGGCAAGCTATGTGTTCCTATCAGTGAAAGAGTCCATGTAATACGAGAAGCTCATACTTCTCTTGTATCAGGGCATTTTGGGGTAGGTAAGACTTTGGCTCATTTGCAAAGACTTGTGTATTGGCCTCGCATGAAAGACATTGTAACAAAATATGTAAAGGGGTGTGTGATGTGCTCTACTTGTAAGCCCACTAATAGAAAATTGGGGCTGTACTCATCACTTCCTGTTCCTTCCCATCCTTGGGAAAGCATTTCCATGGATTTTGTGGGGGGTTTTCCTATGTATAGGAGGGGTCATGACTACTTGTATGTGGTCATGGATAGGTTTAGAAAGATGTTTATTCTTATGCCATGTAAAAAGCAGGTCACTGTAGAGCAGGCTGCTTCTCTTTTCTTTCAGCATGTATGGGTTCACTTTGGACTTCCTACGTCCATTATCTCGGATTGGGACTCCCGATTCCTTGGAGATTTTTGGACAAAATTATGGTGTATGATGGACACCAAGCTGAAGAGGAGCACCACTTTCCATCCACAGATCGACGGACAGACAGAGGTAGTCAACAGGACATTTTTCCATTTGCTTCGAGGCTATTGCAACAAGCATCCTAAGTTATGGGATGAACAGATCCAGTATGTACAGCATGCCTCCAACAGGGCTATGCATTCTTCCACTCAGAGCTCGCCATTTGAGACATGCTTTGGGTACTTGCCAAAGACTCCATTGGAATTGACTTATGGGAGAGAGGTTGGTTCAAGCACTTCCAAGGATGAAGACAAAGCCCGCAGGTTCATTCAGAGAGTTCAACAGGTACATCAAGCAGTGCAAGAGTAGTTGGAGAAGATTCAAGCCCAGTACAAGGCTCGCCATGACAAGCATAGAGTTGATCATTAGTTTCAGGTGGGATATCAAGTGTGGCTTCACATCAGCAAGGAGAGGATGAACGGAGAAGGCAAGAAGCTCAAGCCCATAAGATATGGTCCCTTCACCATCTTGGAGAAGATTGGGACGAATGCCTTTCGCTTAGACCTACCGCCATACATGCAGATCTACTCAGTGGTGAACGTGGAGAACTTGAAACTCTATGAGTCTCCCATGATCATGGATGAAAGGGAGAATGTCTCATTGCCATCAGATGATGAATTTGCTCCTGAGTACATGGATGAGCTGCAGGAAGATGTCATCTTGGACAGAAAGACAAGGACTTCTCGCAGAGGTGATGTTGATTATCTTCGAGTGGGCATCAGAGGCACTCATCCAAGCAAATCCAAGTGGATCGAGAAGGAGAAAGTGAGGGAGCAATTCCCTCACCTATATGTTGATTAGTAAAGGCTTTTGGAGGCCAAAAGCTTCTCAGTGGGGAGGAATGATCTAGGAGGATCTAAGAAGGCAAATTTTTTGAAGTCCTCCAATCTCAGCAAAACTGGAGTCAGATCAAAGGGCTCATCGAGACGATTCCAATGGTGTTCGTTTCACCTCAAACGAACTCCGTATGAGAAAGTTATCGCGTTCTGTTGTATTGATGAAATAAGCAAATTTGACAAAATGGGGGTGCCACGTGGCACCACTGGCAGGGTGACACGTGGCATCCATACAGTACAGATGGATGACATGGCAGTTGTACGAACATACAGGTGGCAGTACGGTCCAATCAGGATGCGACACATGTCATGTACGGACGATGAGGTGGCAATCCAGTCAGCTGTACAGACCAATCAGGATGCGACACGTGTCATGTACGGACGATGAGGTGGCAATCTAGTCAATAGTACATACCAATACAAATGCGACACGTGTCAATACAGAGGTGACTGCGCAACTTAGTTGGCAGTACGGCAGATGAGTTGGTAGCTGACTGGGCGTTGAGGTGGACCAATCCGGAACTACCACGTGGCAGCATCGGATTGGCCAATATTGATTGAAGTTCACCAAAATGTTGTTGCTTCGTCGGTTTCAAACTCCTGACCTGCCATACCCTGTCTCCGTGCCTTTACCAACTGCGCTGGTAGTGTTCCTTAGATAATGTATGGAATTAAATTTATTTAAAGTGGCATTTCGAGCCCCAAAGGAGCCGGGGCTTAGCCCCGACCTTGGTTCTTCCTCCAGCGTGACCGGGAGCTCCGACCAGCACGGGAGCCCGCGCTCTATTTCAGCACATGTCGAATTATAAACTATAGAGTTTGGGTTAAAAGTGGGTTGAGAATTGTTTCTCCGTTATAACAAATTTTTGGGTTTTATACATAGTTCGGTTGGGTAGTTTTGCAACCAGATTTTATCAATGCCATACTTGGGTATGTGGTTGGCATAGTTGTTAATTATGTCAACTACATGATAAAGGGAGCTTTAAGTGAACCAAACCAAAACTTGAGAAGTTGAAACAAGATGCCAATCTTGGAAAATTTGTTGTAACCAAAGAGAACATGAGGAAAATGTGAAGAGGGGCAAGTCATGGCTATATAAGCTCCCTTAGTTGCCATTTGCCACTTATGCTTTGGAGTGGAGACTTTGTAGGTAAAGGAGAGAAGGGAGATTGCGTAGCTCTGCAGGAGGAAGGTACGAGTGTTTATACTCGTTTTACACCGTCTTCAGGCTTCGGAGTTGTTGGATGCAGTCTTGTTGTGTTTTGGGCAACGGTTCTCTTCCTGACCATTGTCGCCAAGGTATCATTGTATCATTGCCATGTATTTTGCCTTATGCTGAGATTATAGATCGGCCCTCCTATTGAGAAGCAGGCCCAGAGACGTAGTCCATCCTGGACAAACTCTGTTATCAACTTGTTGTCTTTATGTGCGTATTGTCTATGTTGTTTGGTTCTCTTCTTATGGATTTGTGAGCTTCATTCATGCTCTTTATGCAATTCATGTTAACGTCATAGAGTGGCAAAGATCTTGTTTTCGGATCATTGTGTGCGGGTTAAAAAAAGCGATCTATGGACTGAAACAAGCTCCTAGATCATGGTATATCAAGATTGACACCTTTTTCA
Source organism: Pseudotsuga menziesii (assembly GCA_001517045.1). NCBI lineage: Eukaryota > Viridiplantae > Streptophyta > Pinopsida > Pinales > Pinaceae > Pseudotsuga > Pseudotsuga menziesii. The sequence continues at coordinate 55,453 of LPNX010864840.1, forward strand.
AACAACAAGGATTTCTCAAAAGTAAAAATTATTCAAGCTTATATATTAAATTAGATAAACAGGGAAATCTTTGCTTGATATCCCTATATGTGGATGATCTTATCATTACAAGTGGAGCATATCAATTAGTTACAGATATTAAAAGTAATTTGTCACATGAATTTGAAATGAAAGACCTTGGTGACTTACATTATTGTTTAGGCATTGCTTTTTGGAGAGAATCTGGTAAAACATTCATCACTCAAAGCAAATATGCAAGGGAAATACTTGACATATTTCAAATGAGTTAATGCAAATTTGTATCCACTCCTTTGGATCAAAATGTCAAATTATACAACACTGATGGGTCTAGAGAAGCTAATGGTACTTTGTATCGTCAACTAGTGGGTAGTTTGAACTATCTCACTACTACCAGGCCAGACCTATCATATTCTGTTAGCATCCTTAGTCAGTTCTTGGCTAAGCCATGCAAAACACATTGGAAAGCTGCAAAGCAGGTCCTAAGATATTTAAAAGGAACTGTTAATTATGGTATTTTATATACTGATATATCTAAGGTTGAGTTGGCAGGTTACTCTAAATTTGACTGGGCAGGAAATCCCGATGACAGAAAATCCACTTCTGGATATGTTTTTAACATTGGTTCGGGAGTCATATCATGGAGCAGTAAGAAACAACCAACTGTTTCTTTGTCATCCACAGAAAGCTAAATACAAAGCTTTAACCAATACTACTTGTGAAGCCATTTGGTTGAGGCGCATTCTTAAAGATGTTGGAACACAACAAAAACAAGCTGCCAGAATCCAGTGTGACAATCAAAGCTTAATTAAGTTGGCACACAATCCAGTCTATCATGCCAGATCCAAACATATTGAGCTACAACATCATTTTGTCAGAGAAAAGATTGAGTCTCAAGAAATTGAACTCATCTATTGTAATAAAAGTTAGAATGTTGCTGATATCTTTACTAAACCAGTTGGAAGGATCCATTTTGAGGATCTTAGGAAGAAATTATGTGTTGTCAATAATCCATTTCTGCATTAAGGGAGGCTGTTAGATATAATGCAAAAATATATTTGTATGTTTTCTATATCTAGGGTTGTTCAAACAGCTCATATACTCTTGGATCTGATCCACATTTATTGGATCTAGTTTAGCTTATCAGTTTTCTATATATGTAACATTTATTCCTGAATACAATTAAGTTGAGTGTTTCTCCTCCTGTGTGTCTAAGCGAGCCTTTGTGCTCTGCTGGTTTCCTCCTTGGTTTCTCTAATTTTCATCTATTTCTCTAAATAACATCCATGAACTCCAAACCATGAATTAATAGAGGAGCAAATAACAATTTTTTCTTCTATACCATAGAATAGATTAAATGATTGAGAGACTAATTTTTCTAGATTTATTCTATATAGGAATTTAAAGAAAAAAATGAAATTGGAATTTGAAATTGAAAATGATCATTGTTTTCACAATTTTGTCCAAGCATAACTTCATATTTCACATGTCCTTAGACTCTTGCCCAATTCTTGATCAAATCACATCTCAAAAATTAATTTAAATACATGAAAATGAACCATATCCTCGAAAACTAATTCAAATGTTTAAAGAACAAAGAAAAACTGAACATTCCATATGGTTGAATTCAAAGACAAAAAATTGCTACATAAGTAAACCCCATTTCGTTTTTTTATTATTGCATATGGCAGAATCTGGACTGTAATATTTCATTTGCTTTTGCTGAACAAATATCCTCCTCTGCACTTTGCATCACATAGCAAAACAAAAAACACATGCCTATGAATGGAAGAGTTGTCACTATTTCATTCATTTTCCACTCCCCAAAATTCTGTACCACACCATTTTTCCTTAGCTTCTATACTTTGACCTCACTAGCATTCCATTCTAGTTGAGTGAGCTAAGGATGAATGCAAAACAAATTTTTGAAAACGCTCACCCCTTCTTATTCATATTTATAGGTTGCATTCATCCTATCACCTTCACCTTTCAAGCACATTACCTAGCTTATTGTTCTTATGATGATAAGTTGTGAAATAGAAAGCATATTGGGTGCAATGAAGGTAGCCTTCTCAGGCTAAGAGATGGAGTCATTGGAGTACAACTACAAGTTCATCTAATGGTTTTTTTATTGCCTCCTTTTAATTACCACGTTCATGTGAATTTAATTTAATAGTTGTATCACGATTGTCCAAGATAACCTAATAGTTATCTAATAGTTATCCAATATAGAGTTGAAATTAAGCTAATAGTTGTAGAATCATTGCACTTAAGCTAATGGTTTTATCTCATAGTTAATTTAAAAGCTAATATATTAGCAATTGCTATTCAGGTAAAAGTGTGATTGGAGTTGAAGTTAAGTAATGGTTTTATAATAATCGAATAGTTCAAGTTGAAGTTTAGTTTTTCCATCTATCATGAATTATACTTATCAAATGTTAACTAAGCTATTTTTGATTTTTTTGAAATTGTTAATTTTGAAATTTGGATCACACCCATTTAGATCCATCTTAACAATACACTTGTCTCATTCTCGTTCATAAATGGAAAAACATATATATATAATTTGGTTTTTGTTAGTTTCAAAAATTAATAAATTAATTAAATTTGTATTTATGTAATTTTTTGTTTATTTATTAAGTAAATATATGTAAAATAAATTTAATGAAATGAAAAATACAAATTGCAAACTAAACCTTTTAACCAAATTCTAATGATAGTAAGATTAAAAAATCAAAACCCTAAATATTTAGGGTTCTTTCTAAAAAGTATCATTTTTAGGCTTCTTTATAAAAGGTTTATCCACCCATTTAGTTGTTCTCAAAAACCTTATACAACAAATTAGTTGTGTCCAAAAACCTTATACACCAATTTATTTGTGCCCAAAAACCTCAATTTCATTTTGGTACAAGATTAAATTAATTTTTGAATGACATGCCCAACTATGTAAATTAGTTATGCCCAGAAACCTTATACACCAATTTATTTGTGCCCAAAAACCTCATTTTCATTTGGGTGCAACATTAAAATTAATTTTTGAATGGCATGCCCAACTATGTAGAAGAATGCTTTTTTAAACAACTAAATTTTCATTTGGTTACCATCTTTATCAATATTTGAATGGCATGCCCAGCTATTTAAAATCTAAAAATTCTTCTTATTTATTTACAACTAAAATTGATTAATTTTTTGAAGGCATGCCTAACAATGTAGATGAATGGTTTTTTTTTACAACTAAATTTTCATTTTGTTACCACCTTTGTCGATATTTAAATGGCATGCCCAACTATTTAGAATCTAAGAATTCTTCGTATTTATTTAAGACTAAAATTGATTCTGTAAAAGAATGATGATAAATAGAATTAAGTTTTCCATTCGAATCACAATTATTTAACTTTCTATTAATAACATCAAAATAATTACGTGGATAGGCGTATTTAATACATTGGGGGAGATGCATGCTTTTAACTTTGGTAGTGAATCCTAAATTAGGGCATAGCTTATATCTGATAGCTAGCTTACATGTATTAGGGAGAGATTTAGCGTTTTTCATTTAATGAAGATTGATTATTAAATAACTAACACTTAGTGAATAATAATTACTTGAAGAAAGAAAGGGAGTGCAGCTACAAACTCAATAACAATCACCTACTGGTCTATCTAACCACAAGTAACTTTAGAATAATTTGACCACCGGTGCTTTCATAAAATTATCATGATACTCTATTCTAGCAATAAGATTAATCTTAACACTTCCACAATCAAATATAAACTCAATAATTTAACTTGCTATAACACAATTACTTCAAAATAAACATAAATTTACAAACTCATAAAATAAAACATAGCGTAAACATACAGAACTTTGTTTACTATTAAACTGAGAATCATTCTAGTGATTAAAATTCAAATCCAAGGTTACATATCTACATATTTGAGATGACTTCATTAATTATTTTGGCCCTTCGCTGATTCAAAATTGATAAATTTGGTAGGCTGACAAAATTAGGACTGTATTGGCCTTTCAGAAATTCAGTGGATGAATGTGATTACCGGCAATGATTCTACAAGTTTTGTGAAGTCAAAACTCTGATGGATGAATGTGATTACTGGTAATGATTCTACAAGTTTTGTGAAGTCAAAACTCTGATAGTGGTGCCCCCTTCACAAATTTAATGAGCTGAAAAACAGGGCGGTGAATACGTCTTCAAAAGTCGAATAGATAAGGTGATATACCAGTGTCCATTCTTTTCAAATTCTTGGTGACCATAAATAATTAGTTTACTACATCCTCCAACTTAATTATTTCACCCAAAATTTCAAAACTATCATCAATGTTGTAACAACATTTAGATCAATGCTATTACATCATACAAATTCCTATGTCTTTTTGTGAAACTCAAAGAACTCCTTTCTAGTCTGTAAATTGATCTTCTTACATCATACAAATTCCCATGTTTTTTTGTGAAACTCAAACAACTCCTTTCTAGTCTGTAAATTGATCTTCTGATTTGCAGAACTCAATACAAATTCATTCTTGTTTATTAATTCCCAAATAAAATGATACCTTGTATCGATATAATTACTCATTTTATGAAAGACATGATTTTTTGATAAATCAATAGTTGATCTATTATCACAAAAAAATGAGTTGGGTTTTTTTGGTTCATGCTACGACTCAGAAAGAGTTCTTCTCATCCACACAGTTTGACATGTAGCTACTGGTGCTGCAACATACTCTGCCTCGGCAGAAGATAAAGTCACTATGAGATACTTCTTTGAAGCCCATGCTACTGCTCCCGATCCAAGACTGAACACATATCATGATGTGCTATTTTTATCACATGTAGAACTTGCAAAATCACTATCAGTGTATCGAATCAACTTAAAATATGAGTTTGATCTATATAATATACCAAAATTTGTTTTTTTACCAATGTATCTTAGGATCCTCTTTCCATCTTGCTAATGTGTGCTCTTCGAAGACTCCATAAATCTCAAAATCAAATGTACTGCAAACATTATATCGGGCCTTATTGCAGTCAAACACCTGTTACTTTCCACCAGTATCTTATACAATGTTGGATCAACATTTGACCCTTTATCCTTCTTGCTGAATTTTGTGCTAGTTACAATTGAAGTTACAGTTGTCTTACTATTCATCATCTTGAATCTTTTCAATATATAATTTGCATACTTAGATTCACAGATAAAAATGGCATTTTCAGATTAGGTTACTTCAATACCAAGAAAATATTTCATCATTCTGAAACCACTAATCTCAAACTCTATTTTCATGACAGTTTAAAATCATTTATTGAAAGATCTCCCGTGGAATTAGCTATCAACCTTATACTCCCTGATCATCTCCTTCAACTTCTACGTGAGGTATAACAACACCCTCTGAAACCAACTTGTCTATGCTGCCACCCCAAGTTTCATCTTCCTTGAACACGGTGTCTCTGTTGACAACATACATTTTGGTGATGGGATTATAGAGTCTATATGCCTTAGACTCTTCACTGTATCCAACAAAGATGCACTTCTCACTTCTGTCATCTAACTTTCTTCTTATTTGTTCAGGTACATGTGCATAAGCCACACGCCCAAAAATCTGCAAATGAGATATGTTGTTACTCTTACCATTCCATGTTTCCTGGGGAATGTGATCCTTCACACTCTTAGTCAGATATATGTTAAGAATATACACTGAGCAAGTAACAATGTCTCAGCCAATATTCAGAATATGCTTTTCTTTCAACATACTTCGAGCCATGTTCATAATGGTTTGATTCTTTCTTTCAACCACTCCATTTTGACGTGGAGTGTAGCGAGCAGTAAACTGTCTTTTGATACCATGATATTGACAAAATTCCACAAAATCAATTGACATATACTCATCTCCTCTGTCTGATCTCGAGACTTTAATACATCTACCGCTCTCCTTTTCAACCATGGATTTAAAACTTTTAAACACATCAAAAGTTTCATATTTTTTCAGCAAATACACCAGTGTTATGACTAAAACCATCAATGAAAGTCATAAAATAAACATTATCAGTGAAATAAGGTGCTTGCATCAGTCCACACAAATCCATGTGTATTAACGCCAATGGTGCTTTTGCTTTATACATAATTCCTGAGACAAATTTCTCTCTATAATGCTTTCCTAATATGCATCTCTCACAGGAGCTTGCTAGCTGCTGAATAATGAGAATCCTTTTCACCATATGCTTCTTATGTAGAAAATCTAAGCCACCAAAATGTAAATGCTCGCACCTCAAATGCCACAACCATGATTTATCTGAACTCTTAGTTTTATCATCATTCAAGGAGTTAGTCAAATCATTTCTCATAATAAGTGGAAACATTCTATTCTTTTCATCTCTACTCTGGCTATCAACTGAATTTTGTTGGATACTTGTCATAGATAAAACATACATTGTTCTTGAAAAATACTTTGTACTTTTTCTCTAACAAGTGTCTAATGCTTAATAAGTTACACATTAAAGAAGGTACATAATAATCATCATGAATTTTTCTTCTTGCACCCTTCTTGGCATACACAAAAACAACACTTTTACCATTAACTTTTACCTTGCAGTGATTACCAAGATTGCCTCATATTGAATACTTGTGTGAATATCAGTAAACAATTCATTATTTCCAGTCATATGGTTGCTACATCCACTGTCCAAAAACCAGACATCACTTGAATTTTCCTATGTGACATTACAAGTTAAAAACATAGGATTTTGTTCTTCCTTAGGCTCCTTTGTCATGTGTGTAGACTTATTACTAGCATCTACTTGTTTCTTCCAACATTTGTTAACAAGATGACCAAATTTCATGCAATAATAACATTGGACTTTAGATCTATCATACCTTTGATATCTTGGATGCCATGATTTGTTACTACTCCTCCTTACACTAGGAGTATTCTGTTGAGATTTATCCTCAAATTCTCATTCATTTATGCTATCACTATGATCATTAGTTCGACTTCCTCTTCCTCTGCTACTAGATATTCCTCTCCCTCTACCTGTAGTAACATGCAATTGAGATTTAAATGCATTCTCTAATGGGCTATCATCATACTTGTTCATCCTTGATTCATGTGCAATTAGCGAACCAATCAACTCATCAATGTGCATTTGACTAAGGTCTTTAAATTTTTCTATAGGAATAACCACATCTTCAAACTTCTTCGGAAAACATCTCAATAGTTTCTCAATTACATGTTGGTTTGAAAGGTCTTCACTATACTGTCCAGGTTGATTCACAATATTCATGACTTGGGTCATCAAATTGTCAACGGTCTCATTGTCCGTCATCTTTATATTTTCAAAGTCTCTTCTCAAGTTTTGCAACTTGACATCCTTCACCTTGGTCACACTTTGATAACAAGTTTCAAAGGTGTCACAAACTTGCTTTGAAGAATCAACACTAGATATCTTCAAAAATATGGATTCACTTAGGCCTTCCTGAATAATACCAAGTGCTTTGTTGTCCTCCTTCATGGTTTCCTTCAACAAGGCATGCTCAACATTTGAAAAAGCTAACTCTAGAGCTTTATCAGCAGGCTCTGGGTATCCAATCGTAACAAACTCCCAAATATCCTGAGCACACAAAATTGTTCTCATCTTTATATACCATGTATCATAATTTCTCTAAGTCAACACAAGAATTTGTGGCTATACTACACTGTTGTTAGTTGCCATTGCAAATCATTTTTAAAACCATTGTAAATAAAATAAAGAAAAAAAGATCAACCACTCTCTAATACCACTAAAGGAAAGCAGAGGAATTCTGCAACAAACTCAATAACTTCAGCTTTAACACTTCTATAGCAACTGAAATAACATCTAAATTCATAAAATTATCACTATACTATGTTCCAACAATAAAATTAATCTTAACCCTTCAACAGTCAAATATAAACTCGATAATTTAACTTGCTACAACACAATTACTTCAAAATAAACATGTATCTACAAACTCATAAAGCAGAGCATAAACTTACATAACATAAACAAAAAAAAAATATATATATATATATATATATAGTTTTGTGAGATCAGTTCATTAATTATTTGGCCCTTAGCTTCTTCAAAATTGACTCTCAGAATTTGATATGTTGACAAAAATCAGGACTCTATTGGTCCTTCATAAATTCAGTGGATGAATGTGATTGCTGGTAACGATTCTTCAAATTCCCTGAAGCCAAGACTTTGATAGTGGTGCCCATTTCAGAGATTTAATGAGCTGAAAAACAGTGCAGTGAACATAAGGCGGTGTGGCGGTGGTTTTTTCAAATTCTTGGTATCTATTCTATTGACGGTGAAATAATTAGTTTTTTAGACGAAAAAAACTTGGCCTTGTTATTCACAAAATGAATCAAAGGCCATCAGAATCAGAATGGGTCTCCCTTATAGGGATTACAATGCTTCTGTGAATCAAAGATACTCACATGATCCTTTACCAATAGGTTTGAAAACACAAACAGTTTATTCCAAAATATAAACAAGACTATCTCCCCAAAACCAGAACAATCATAAACAGTCCCAAGTCAAGAGTACAACCAGAATCCAGATAGTTGATCCAAGGATACCCCATACTAAAATCTCATTTGGTGAAATAATTAGTTTACTACATTACTTAACCACTTAGCAATCCTTTTCCTTTCAATTTTGTTTCTTTTTGCATTTGAAACGTTACATGTTACAGTGGCCATGTATCCAGTCACCATTTCAATTTTTCCCAAAATTTAATATGGAAAAATATAGTTTCCATAAACTTTCATATCTCTTGGAATTTTCACTGGTTTTTTATTCCATTAACATGTTAAGAATGGAGCAACCATATGTTGATCCATACTCATTTGTGTGGATTCATTCTGGATAATTTGATTATTTCTAGCCCATTTCCAAAGTTATGACAGATCCCAAGGCTCCTGGCGAAGAGTATTTAGGCAGAGAATATTTGGAAGGGTAAATATCTACATATAACAATGATGATTTAGTTCAAATCGAACTGCTTATTGTATATTGTTTCCAGTTAAATCTCCACCGAATGCAGGTGAGAAGGGAGAAAATCACAACAAAGTATATTCCTTTCGTTTTTCATTGAAAGTTCACATAAATTATTATTGGATTGGTACTTTTATTTGGTTTGTTGATTTGATGATTTACATTAATCTCATTTGGGTCATTGAGTTATATATTTATGTGGTTTGTGAGAGTTTCTTAATTACAAGCAAGGCACTTGTGCCAAAGGAAATCATCAACTATGTTCAATCGTTGCAGAAGCAAGTGCAGGCCAGAACTAACAGATTAAAATGGTGCATATTAAACCGATAGTTAAATGTCTGATTAAATTCAATTTCACTACTTGTTTATATCAATAACGTTGATTATATCAGTAACGTGTATTTTTTAGATTCGTTCAATAATGCTTGCCTCTGTTCTTCTTGCAAATTTTGGATTTCAAACAAATGGCTACTCATTTGAGATAATCTGTATTTATTTGTAGTTTGCTACCTCACATTGTTTTGGTTTTAAAAATTAAAGATTTGAAATATGATGTTAGAGACATCCAATATTGTAGAATATTGGATGTCACCTAATAAATTATTTAGGCACTTGTGTTAGAGAAAATCATCAACTATGTCAATAGTTACATAAACAAGTGTTGGTCATTGATTGATTATATCAATAAGGTGTATTTTTCAAGTTCTCTCAGTGGTGCTTGTCTATGTTCCTCTGGCTGATTTTGAATTTCAAACAAATGGATACCCATCTAAGGGGGTAACTATTATTTATTTATGATCATTAAAATTATTTATAATCGGGAGTTGACAATTCAGAGTGCCTAATAAATTTGCAAAATATATTTATACAAAAATTACATCTTCCTACATTGCTATGTATGTATTTTGGCCCCTTGAAATCTATTCGGAAACTTAATGTTGTGTTATCCCTTCTTACAGAGATCTGACTAGATTTAGATTAGGAATTTATTTTGAACTACACATTTGTGAAGAATTGACAATGGAGTGTGTTGAGGCCTGGAAAATCGCAGGCGGCAACAGTAAGGGATTCTCCCCAATCAGTGTTCCCAACTATCCCGCTGACTGTTTGGTATAGGGAATCCGTCCGGTTTGCGGTCCGGCTACCGTGAGTCAAGCAACAAAAACAAAGCTTTACCGGTTGCGGCCCGGTCCACCGAGCTTTTGTATTTTAACTTAAGAGATGAAATGCACGTGCCTAACTAAGTGCAAGGTGATTAGACTGCGAGGGGCGGTCACGATGTGATGCGCAGGTTCTTACCTCTCATCTTAGACCCGCAGGCAACCAAATCATATACAATGAGAAAGAAACTAATTGTCTAATCTAACACTAGGGAGCGATCCATCAATTTTAAGTGAGTAATTCAATTTTTGCACATATAGTATGAAGGACTACAGTTAGCTGATACTCCTTTCAGACACATGAACAATCACAAATATTTAACAACTAGGTAGCCAATTGCTGTATGAATACCATTATTACTCACATGGAACGATCATGAAAATACCAAAGAACATTCAATAAGAACATAGGTTCAGAAAATTAAACATTCTCATAGTAAATGAAATGCAGCTGAAAACGAAATAGTTCCTCTCCAACATCATTCATCGAAACGCATTGATACATTCCATTTCACTTTCTCCAACCAGGTAGAATTGCAGTTCCTTTTGCAAAACGAAGTAGTTCCTCTTACAAGCCAACATTTACAATTTTTTCCGGGGGAAAAAGCCCCTGTTCAGTCAGGCTTCCCCTTATTTAAACTACAACTCCTGCCTCCTGGGCTGCCCTCAGCGTGTGACCTTTCAGCGTCCTTGACGATTCAGTTTCTTCTCTGGTCGTTGCCTTCTCCCAATCATTTTCCATAGGCGTTTACCTTCTGACCGCAACGGCTGAAACTGCCTCCTCGTTGTCTCTGTCATTTGTTTGTTTTGTCATTTTCCCTGCTCTGAATTGCTTCAGCGATCTATGTAATTCTCCCTGCAAACAAAATTGGTGTATTATCCACTAAACTGAGATATTGGGCATTGAAAATTTCTAACCATAATAATAAACTCACAAGGGGCTAGCCTGGTTCATCCAGGCGAGAACTTGCGGCAATACTAAATTGGCGGTCAGGCGATACTTGGATCGGGCAGGAACAGACTTCTGCATCGGATGGGGAAAGGCTTCAGGAGCTGCAATGGCGGAGGAGCATAAGAACCAGGTAAGTGACAACACGGGCGATAAAGGCAATCGGACGCCGGAGAGGAGGGTATCGGAGGCTAGATTTCTCTACCACCCGCAACGGCAGATGATGCAAAGGCTGAGTGACGCGGGTGGGAGAAAAGAGTAGTGAGTCGGACGTCGGGTGAAACTCTAATCAGGAGCTGACTCTATCCTCCCGGCCGCAACGGCGGGCAATCAGAAACTTAGGAGCAAGCGGTCGAGACAAACGAATCGGGCGTCGGATGTAACTCCAATCGGGCAGAAGTTTGATCCGGGAGCCGCAACGGCGGGTGAGTTGAGGTTCAACATCTTCCGAAAGAGGTCTGATCCAAAGTGAAAACCAACAGCGTTAAGGATCAATTACAGCCACAAACATTTTTCTTTGCTAAGGCAACATTTTCATGTTCTATGAGTATTAAACAGACCACACGACCCGAACTAAACTGAACGAGGCAGACAAAATAGCGGGTATTCAACTTCAAGATGAACAGATATGATCGAGGGGAAGAGCCTTTAACAATCAATTCCAGCAAAATAATGAGGAGGGATCCCAGAGTTTAAGTAAAAATAAAATCGGGGAGAAAAAGTTGCGGCAGCAACAATTGGCGATTTCCTGGTGAACCTAGATCTCTGGGTGATTTCTTTATTGAATGGCAGACTGTTCCATAAACAAATGTATCCATTGAACTCTTCCAACTATACAGATTTCTGAATAACAGAAGTGTGTACCTTAATCATTGATATCAGTCCAGTTTGGGCGATGAAAGTCAAGATTTTAGAGTCCGGATAACTCTGCTGAGGCCAAAATATGAGTTCATTATTACTTTTGCTTTCAGGTAGCTGACGACATTGGACACCACAGGATTGTAGCAGGTGATGAACAGAAACGTTCATTTGTTCCTCACTCCCATGCCATTTTAGCAACTTTTATGCTTTTGGGTTTTGTCCCCTTTTAATGCGAGTCTTCACACGTGCCTTTCTTACTGAATTTTAATTCAGGATCCTCTATCCCATAGTGCCCTTTTGTGTGAGCGATGTGCTTTAAGTTTCAGCTCATGGACGAAGAGGATCATCGGCGAATTAGTACTTTATGATCTAGATTTAGCTTTGAAGCATGATGCCTTCATAGGAATTCCGACTCTTATCTGCCTTCTGGCATTCATTTCCTGGCATGGGATCATTTATATTTAACACTCTGTTCATCTTGCTCTTCTCCGTGGGTCCCCTGTCATCACCCGTCAGATTTTTAAGTGTAAAGTGTATGGAGCCTCAGCATAGTATTCTAGACTTTTGAATCTGATTGACGCTACAGGGGCTTAAATAGGACCTTAATGTACACAAAGATTTCGAGAAACTATTTGGTGGAAGGAATTCACATGGAAACCCACAGTCTAACTATTCAACAAATGTTTATTATTTCCAGAAATTTGGATTTCCCCACATAACCACAAGTTAACCACCTTTATTGAAAACAAAGACTCAAATCAAAACAAATGAAATCATAACTCAAAACAACTTATTTATGTACAAGTTAGAAAGCTCAAAAACAACTTAAGAAAAATAAGGCTTGAGAACCAGACCATTAACTGGCAGGTTCTCCTCCCATCCCTGTAAATCCTATAACATATAAGTAGCAGGGCCAAGTTTAGCGGTGATTTGAAACGGACCTACCCATAACTGTTGGAACTTAGTATGCTTCCCTTTCTCATCATGGGGATGATCCCATTTGAGAACAAGGTCTCCCACTTCCAGGTCCCTTTTCCCAGCTTTATGTTTGTCAAACCATCTCTTCACTACCTCCTGCTGCTGTTGGAAACGTTCTCTAGCCTTGGATCGGGCCTCCTCTGCCTTCAGAAGATTGTATATTCTTATTTGGAGAACCTCATCATCCGACCCCCTAGATTCCTGAGCTAGTATGGAATATGGGAGCATGATGTTGGGGGGAAAGATAGCTTCCTTACCGTATACCAGGGTGAAGGGTGACACTCCTATTGCAGACTTGGGGGTGACTCTGTCAGCCCACAGGGCATTGGGTAAGGTTGAGTGCCAACTTCGCTGGTTTTCTATGACAGTCTTTTTCAGGATTCTAATGAGGTTTTTATTTGAGGATTCAGCCAGGCCATTCCCTTGCAGATAATAGTTAGCAGAATAGTGTAATTTTATACCTTTCTCATGAGCAAATGCAGTAATCTTAATGGAAGAAAAGTACTTAGCATTATCAAAAACTAATGAACTTGGAACCCCAAACCTGGTCATGATATGGTCTTGTAAGAAACTGATGACTTCGTCTTCGTTTATCTTGCGCAAGGGGATGGCTTCGACCCAGCGAGAGAAATAATCAGTTGCAGTAAGAATATACTTATGTAGTAGGGAGGAATTTGGCTTTATCTCTCCAATGACGTCTATTCCCCATTGCTCGAAAGGCTCTGTGATCATTACAGGCTTTAGAGGTGCTGCTGCTCTAGGCTGTCTTCCACCACATCTCTGGAAAGTATCACATTTTCTGACGTGTGCATGTGCATCCCTAAAGAGTGTTGGCCAATAGTAACCGGCCCGAAGGATTTTGTGGGCTGTAGTGTCTCCTGAATAATGTCCGCCGGCTGGACCATCATGTAATTCAGACATTACTTTCTCAGCGTCTTCTCTTTCCAGGCATCTTAGGAGGACCCCATCATAGTTTCTTCTGAATAATATGCCCTCTACGAGTTGGTAGGAAGCTGACTTTAGACGCAAAGCTCTTCTTTGTTTGGAATTCCAATGTTCAGGCAACACCCCTGACTGCAGGTAATGTACAAGGTCTCTATACCAAGATTCAGGAGCTGTGAATAAAGGACAAACATCCATTACATGCAATTCAGCTTCATCATCCCATGCTTGTTCTTCACCGTTACTGCTTCCAGTCATCAGCTTGCATAACCCCTGACCTTTCACTATAGTGGCTGGTTTGAATTCCAAGTCGTATTCTTGAAGGGCCGTCACCTAGTTGCCTCTTCTTTCTCCCAATTCCTTTTGAATGAGAAGGGATCTTACAGCTGGGTAAGGGACTATTACCTTGGTTCGATTTTTTAGTATATAAGGCCTGAATTGCTTGACTGCCTTAAATACTATGTATGCCTGTTTGTCAATAGCTGGATAGTTTAATTCAGCTCCTTGCAGCCCAGTACTCATAAAAGAAATTGGGCATTCATCACCCCCGTCCTCCTTTTGTGTAAGTACGGCTGCCAATGAATCATCGGACGCAAATGTATATATAATAAAATCCTTGTCAAAATCTGGACTTTTCAGAGAGGGCGCATGTGCAACAACAGTCTTGATTTTACTGAAAGCATTCTTTTCTGTTTCAGTCCACTTAAATTGTGTATTTTGCTTAACCATCCGCTGTAATGGTTTAACAGTCTGGGCAAAATCAGGCACAAACCTACACACAAAATTTATCGTTCCCAAGAAGGATTGCATCCCCTTTTTATTATGAGGCATAGGGATTTGCTCAATAGCCTTAATTCTTTCTAGATCTATGGATATACCCCTCTTCGAAACTATATGCCCCAGTAACTTGCCTTCGGTAACTGCGAACATGCACTTCTTAGGGTTGAGGGAAATACCATATTTCCTGCAGCGTTCAAAGATTTGCTTTAAGTGGAACGCGTGCTCCCCTCTTTTCTTCGAAAAAATCATGATTTCGTCCAGATAGACCACCACACTTCGCCCAATCAATCCACAAAAAGCTATGTCCATCGCTCTCTGAAATGTTGCGCCAGCATTAATCAGTCCAAAGGGCATTCTTCTATATGCAAAAGTTCCCCATTTAGTTCTGAATGTCATCTTCAATCGATCTTCTTCGGATACCAATACTTGGTTGTAGCCAAAGAAACCATCTAACAATGAAAACATTTCAGAACCAGAAACCATCTGAAGCAATTGCTCCATGGGAGGTACCGGGTAGTTGTCTTTATCCGAGGCGCGATTTAAGTTCCTAAAGTCCACGCACAGTCTGATTTCTCCCGACTTTTTCCTGACAGGTACCAGGTTTGACACCCATTCAGAATGCCTGACTTTAAAGATGATCCTGGCGTCTAGCAATTTCTTCACCTCGCTTTGAATCAGCGGCTCCAGCTTGGGGTGCATTTTTCTTAACGGCTGTTGATATGGCTTAACGCCAGCTTTAATAGGAATGATATGCTTAATAATACTCGTGTCATAGGTTTTCAAATCTGCATACGTCCAGGCAAAGACATCCTTGTACTGCTTAAAAAGACTGAGGAACTTGTCTCTTTCCGCGGGTGAGCAACTTTTGCCGAGATTTATGAACTTGGGATCCGTTTCAGTCCCTAAGTTTATTAGCTCAAACTGTAGAGTTGAGCTGTGCGTCTTCACATTAGCATGTCTTCTAAACTTCTCATTCAAGTCAAACATTTTCTCCAACGTCCTAACTCCTTTGGGAATGAAATTGTTATATTTCATTTCAGCTTGATGTTCCTCATCGTCTATGATAGCCCCTTTAAAGACTTCATCGTTTGTCAAGCATTCAATTATCTGCTGATCATCGTCAAATACTCGCAGGTTGGTGATCATGTCTGGTACTGAAGGCCTGAAAAGTAATTCAATAGAGCATTTGTTATTAGTGAGAACCAGCCTGGCAGCTGATGTAGCTAAAAGATCAGCAGCTGCGTTTTTTATCCTTGGGATTGAAATAATGTTAAATGCATGAAATTGTCTAAGCAAATCCCATACCTCATTTTGGTAAGCTTTCAAGTGAGGGGAGACACAATGTATTTGATTTCTTATTTGTTTCACAACTATTTCTGAGTCCCCAAAAACTTTTAAATTACTAACCTCTAGCTCGATCGCTTTCTTGAGTCCTTGCATTAATGCTTCATATTCGGTTGTATTGTTAGTACACTCAAACTCTAATCTACAAGAAAGGAAGTGTTTATTTTTTTGTGGATCAATAAGGACGCAGCCGGCCCCTGACCCTTCTAACATCTTTGAGCCATCAAAATATAGAGTCCAGAAAGAATTATCTACTGAAAATGAATTTACTCCTACAGCTAAATCTACTATTTTACAGTCAAGCTCATCAGCCTGAGAAAAACGAAGGAGATCAGGCTGAGTGTCAGATGTGCTGCTAGCTTCTTCCGCTTGATAATTCCCTGGTTCTAGTTCAAGAAAGTAGTTTCCCAATACAGATTCAACTGGTACATTCTTCTCATCCAATTGAGTGATGTTATACTTCATGTAAGGTTCTCTCAGAACTTTGATTTGATTGGGACTTCCTTTGTATGGTAACCAAAGATGTGACCAATCTGAAGAGAAATACCCATTTAATTTAGCTGACCAATCCCTACTCAGGACTAGGCCGTAAGCATCTGGTATGTCAGCCACTATGATGTTAATAACTTGGCATACTCTGCTATCAGATGCTAGGCGAATTAGGACGTCCTCTATTTCACCAATCACCTTAACGTCTGTCCTATCCAATTGCACCACCCTCCACGTAGATGGCTTAGGCTGCCCATTTATTTTCTTGCATACCGATATGGGCATGACATTTATTGATGCCCCTAAGTCTACTAGAAAATTGTGCACGTTATGATTGAAAACTTCAAATGTCAGGAGGAAAGGTGGATGTTTAGTTTTAGACATACCTCCGATACTAGCTTCTCCGATTTCTTCTTCATCCCGGGGCTAATTTTCAGTGGGCAGTTTCTCTTCAGACGTTTCAAGTGCTTTCAGCAGTTTTTCTTTCTGTTGAGGTACTTTGCACATTTCGAACAATGGGATGTTTTCTTTTACCTTCTTCAAATCTTCAACAATGTCATATTCAATTTGTGATCTAGTGGGCTGAGATTTACCAGCACTCACGTTCTCTTGATTTGACTCAGGCAATGTTCTGTTCTGTCTAGATTCTTGGCTAGTAATAGTGGATTCCGGTATCTGATCAGTCAAGGACTTGTCCTGAAACTTCTTCCTGACATTCCTTTGCAGCCTCCTGATCTTTGGGAGTAAAAGACTGTCATCACTAACAGTCCCTTTACTTCTAGTCGTCACGTTAGCTTCCCTGACCTCTTTTCGTCCTTGAGTATTTTCCTCTTCAGCGTCGAGCACCGAAACAGAACTCCATAAATCCATAGTCTCTTCCTCCTGTTCTTTTGTAGAAGTGGAAGCAGCACTTTCTTTCCTCTCCTCATCATCTTCTTCTGTCAGTCTGGAATCCAACATCTGATTCATGACCAATGTCATGGAATTTATCCATTGCGGACAGTTCTTTTCGGAGTGAGGCTGCTGATGAAAAGTACAGAAATTTTCCATACCTATGTCTGTCAAATTCATGGATGCATTCCTTTGAGGAGGAGGTTGGGCCTGATTGCTGTCTTCTCTTTTCTTATAGTATGGCCTGTAAAATTTTTGTGCTTCCTTTTCTTTCTCTAAATCTATGATCTTGTTAGAGAGATTTTGCACCATTTTGGCCATACCTTCATAGTCTGGTGCTTTCTTCTCTTTGGGCTTAGTAAACAGTAAGGTTTTCCTTTTCTCCCCTGACTGTTCAGGATAATCTTCAACGCTCTCCCTTTCAGCCTCCACCACTTCTGCCTCTTCATAAGTCTCCGTCAAAGTAGGCTTGGCCCTACCTTTTGCAAACATGGCTAAATCAGGACCCAAAGCTGAAGTATAGTATTCAATCAGTACTTTGTCTGAAGGCTTATCTATTTCAGAGAAATTTTTTAGATATGCTGCAAACCTTTGTGTAAAGCTGTGCACCTTTTCTTTTTTCTCTTTCTTCAATGCACACAGCCATTTCATGAGGGCAGCGTGAGTCTTTTGGACGGCATACTTAATTCTGAATATTCTCTCGAAAGTATCCCAGTCTGGGATAGAATTGGCAGGCAGTCCAAAATACCAAGAGGCAGTAGCTCCTTTGAGGGTATGTGGGAACAATCTACAAACCACATCTTCATGCTCCCCTGCCTTCAGTCCTTCTATAGCCAAATAAAAACTCTGTAAGTGATCATCCACTAATATCTTCTCATTTGGGTTGAACTTAGGTAATAACTTTTCGAAGGCTTGAGGTAGGTCATGCAACGGCGGGGTCAGATTTAGAGGGGATCTGGCTTTCCATGCGGGTGGTGGAGGATTAGGTGGGGGTTGATTGGCGTTAACACTGGCCATGAGTCTGGGTGGAGAGTGAGGGGGTGAAACAGCAGGGGTGTGAACAGGAGAATTGTAAGGAGTGTCTGGACCTACTTGGTTCAAAGGCAATTCAACCTCCTGTAAGGCGGTTTCCACAAGTTCTTCCCAGTCTCCTACCAACACCGAATCTTCACTTAAAGGACGGTCCTTCTTCTTGTACTCTCTTCTAGGCAGTTCGGGGATAATTGGAAACCCTCCAATCTTCTTTACATACACACGGGTATGTCTTCTTAGATCAGTTACAATTTCGTTGCGAACAGGATATAAATGCTCTGTGTTTTCTTCTACTAGAATCGGATTGCGCGGTCCACAACTTTCAGAACTGTAACCAGTGGAATGATCTCTGTAAAACGGGTTTCCTTGGTCAGCCATACACTGGCGGCCCTCCTTCTAGCACCAAAACTGTTGAGGCCTGGAAAATCGCAGGCGGAAACAGTAACTGATTCTCCCCAATCAGCATTCCCAACTAGCCCGCTGACTGTTTGGTATAGGGAATCCGTCCGGTTTGCGGTCCGGCTACTGTGAGTCAAGCAACAAAAACAAAGCTTTACCGGTTGCGGCCCGGTCCACCGAGCTTTTGTATTTTAACTTAAGAGATGAAATGCACGTGCTTAACTAAGTGCAAGGTGATTAGACTGCGAGGGGCGGTCACGATGTGATGCGCAGGTTCTTACCTCTCGTCTTAGACCTGCAGGAAACTAAATCATATACAATGAGAAAGAAACTAATTGTCTAATCTAACACTAGGGAGCGAGCCATCAATTTTAAGTGAGTAATTCAATTTTTGCACATGCAGTATGAAGGACTACAGTTAGCTGATACTCCTTTCAGACACATGAACAATCACAAATATTTAACAACTAGGTAGCCAATTGCTGTATGAATACCATTATTACTCACATGGAACGATCATGAAAATAGCAAAGAACATTCAATAAGAACATAGGTTCAGGAAATTAAACATTCTCATGGTAAATGAAATGCAGCTGAAAACGAAATAGTTCCTCTCCAACATCATTCATCGAAACGCATTGATACATTCCATTTCACTTTCTCCAACCAGGTAGAATTGCAGTTCCTTTTGCAAAACGAAGTATTTCCTCTTACAAGCCAACATTTACAATTTTTTCCAGGGGAAAAAGCCCCTATTCAGTCAGGCTTCCCCTTATTTAAACTACAACTCCTGCCTCCTGGGCTGCCCTCAGCGTGTGACCTTTCAACGTCCTTGACGATTCAGTTTCTTCTCTGGTCGTTGTCTTCTCCCAATCATTTTCCATATGCGTTTACCTTCTGACCGTAACGGCTGAAACTGCCTCCTCGTTGTCTCTGTCATTTGTTTGTTTTGTCCTTTTCCCTGCTCTGAATTGCTTCAGCGATCTATGGAATTCTCCCTGCAAACAACATTGGTGTATTATCCACTAAACTGAGATATTGGGCATTGAAAATTTCTAACCATAATAATAAACTCACAAGGGGCTAGCCTGGTTCATCCGGGCGAGAACTCGCGGAAATACTAAATCGGCGGTCCTGCGATACTTGTATCGGGCGGGAACATACTTCTGCATCGGATGGGGAAAGGCTTCAGGAGCCGCAACGGTGGAGGAGCATAAGAACCAGGTAAGTGACAACACGGGCGATAAAGGAAACCGGACACCGGAGAGGAGGGTATCGAAGGCTAGATTTCTCTACCACCCGCAATGGCGGATGATGCAAAGGCTGAGTGATGCGGGTGGGAGAAAAGAGTAGTGAGTCGGACGTCGGGTGAAACTCTAATCGGGAGTTGACTCTATCCTCCCGGCCACAATGGCGGGCAATCAGAAACTTAGGAGCAAGCGGTCGAGACAAACGAATCGGGCGTCGGATGTAACTCCAATCGGGCAGAAGTTTGATGCGGGAGCCGCAACGGCGGGTGAGTTGAGGTTCAGCATCTTCCGAAAGAGGTCCGATCCAAAGTGAAAACCAACAGCGTTAAGGATCAATTACAGCCACAAACATTTTTCTTTGCTAAGGAAACATTTTCATGTTCTATGAGTATTAAACAGACCACACGACCCGAACTAAACTGAACGAGGCAGACAAAATAGCGGGTATTCAACTTCAAGATGAACAGATATGATCGAGGGGAAGAGCCTTTAACAATCAATTCCAGCAAAATAATGAGGAGGGATCCCAGAGTTTAAGTAAAAATAAAATCGGGGAGAAAAAGTTGCGGCAGCAACAGAGTGCTAAATAGATTTTATTGAAATTACATCTTCTCACATTTCTATATATATATATTGGCCACTTGAAATCTATCCAAATTCACAAAGTTGTGATATACCCTTCTTACGGAAATCCAACTGAATCTATTGTCATAAGAGGATGGTATTCTTGTGACAATGGAGTTAATTCTAATAAACTAAATAGTGGAGTAATAAACTGAATAGTGGAGCTGAGAGATGAATTTTAGTGCTCTTCTTTTCTTAGCCACAACCTACTAACCAATTTATGGGAATGTATATTTACAACCATGTGACCACCATACCTGGCATACCATTGTGATTGACATGCAACAATTAGCATTTATAGAATTGTTGTTTTAATGCTCTTCTTTGCTTAACTTAGGACCAAATCCATCTTATTGAATTGGTTTTGGAAAGGTAATGGAATTCTTTGTTCTTAGAAACTAGCGACTAGCTCTGCTAAGTATGTAGTCAATGACATAATATAGATGGAGAGATAAGGTAAATATTAGATAAATCATATCAATGTGTCAGCACTGTAAGGAGATAGGATAAATGTACATGTAATGAAGGTGATGCTAATTTAAATTTCTCCATGCTACAGCAAAATCTTGGTGTAATACAAATTTGATCTCGAATATTCACAGTAACATTGGTAAGCATTTGCATTCTCAAGTTGATTTAAGAAGTGAAGCCAATCGACACTTCTCTTATTTATTTAAGGATCCAGGGACTTCATTGTTTTTGGATCAAGTGAGGTTATTCAGAAGTATCCTTCATTATTTACTTCGGAAGAGGCAATTGATATTGAAAGGCCGGTCACAATGATGGAGATTTAAGGTATCTTGAAGGGTTTTGTTAAAGCTAAGAGTCCAGGATCGGATGGCTGGATGGTTGAATTTTTCTTTGCTTTTTTTGACCCCATAGTCGAGGATTTGCTAGCTACTGTGGATTACTCAATATATGCCGGTTTCATTTCTAAGGCCATCAATGCCACTTTTATTACCTCGATTCCTAGAAGAGATAAACCAGATACCTTTGAGGACTTTCATCATATTTCATTGCGTAATTTAGTTTATAAGGTGATATCCAAGGTGATTACAAATAGCATCAAGCCCTTTCTTGCTGAGACTTTATCAATGGAACAATTTGGCTTCTTAAGGAATCGTCAGATTATTGAAGTGGTTGATATAACGCAGGAATGCCTCCATACTATCAAATTGAAGAAACTCGATGATACAGATTTATGTAGGAATGCAAAAAAATACACAAATAACCATAGAAACAAATATGCAGCGGAAATAACACTTCATTTCATTAATCAATAACTGAAACTGGTTTACATACAAAATGGAAATAAACTAGCTAGAGTGCTGGCAGCTTATCTCTGAGAAGAGATGTGGCGGCTACATGCCTCTGAACTCTGTGTTACAATGAGGCTTGAAGGCCTATATATTATTGAGAAACAATGGAAACCCTACACATCCAAAAACCTGACCCTAGGAGGTGAAACGCCTTAATGTGGGCCCCGTTGGGTAACTTGGTACATCAATTTTTCGGGGTCGTAACTTTAGTATACTACCTCTGTTTGACGCGCATGATACATTGTTAGAAAGATCTGTTTAAGGACTACATCCATAAATAACAAATATTGAGTTTGAAACGGACTCATATTTTTCATACCATTCGATGCCAAAAAAACGTCGTTTAGGGCCTCAAAACGGCTCTGGAATTTTAGGACCTGAAAACTGCCAAAAATAGTAAATTCTGCTACAATTAAGGAAACTGGAAAACTGAAAGAAACAATGGTGGGGGTCCAAGAGAAATAGGTGGGTGGCCACCAATATCCTCCTGGATCATTCCTCCCCCCTTAGGAAGCAATGGTCCCCATTGCGTTGAGTTCCTCCATGAGATGAGGAAACTTCTGTTGAACTTGGTCCCTGGTGAGCCACTTTCCCTGGTGAAGAAGTTGGCTTGCTTTAACAACTTGATATAGCTGGATCTTCTGTTGGCGGGTGTTCTTAACTTGTGTGTCCATAATCCAATCAGTTGTGGCTTGTTCCATGCAGTCGGGGTTTAACTATGTTGGTGTGAGTTGTTCTGCCATGTTTGATGTGTCCAGTAGATGTGGAAAGTAGGGCTGAAGGCGGTCCACATTGAACACTGGGTGCAGACCAAGGAATGGTGGAATACTGAGCTCGAAGGCATTGTCCCCGACAGCCTTGGTGATGGTGTATGGCCCATATCGGAGCGGGCGAAGCTTGCGGTGGGGTCCAACGAGGCACTCCTTCTGCAGATGTAGCCACACTTTGTCGCCCACCTGGAAGTTGTGTTGCACCCGATGCTGATCATGTCGCCGCTTGTACTTAGCATTGGATCTGTCCAATATGTCATGAACCTGTTGGCGAATGTGCTGAATGCGCTCAATGAATTTGTTTTCCTTGGAAACTTCAGACTGGATATGAGCTGAATCAGCCTGAGTAGCTGCAAATGGCATGGCTACGTCAATGGGACATAGTGGCTGGAATCCCAAGCACACCTGAAAGGGGCTATGGTTGGTTGAGTTGTGGAGGGACCAGTTATAGCTGTGTTGTACATAGGGGAGGCTCTCATCCCATGTGCGTGGATGCTTTGAGTTGTACATGCGCAAAATGTGTACGATCATCCTGTTGATGACCTCTGTCTGGCCATTAATATGGGGATGGAAAGCTATGGACTTTGTGAGCTTGGTGCCTAGCATTGACCATAGGCTAGATCAGAATGTACTAAGGAACCTGCTGTCCCGGTCTGAGATTATAGACTGTGGGATCCCAAAGTGTACCCACACTCGTTCAAAGAAGAGTTTAGCAGTGGCTTATGCTGTGATATTCTTCTTGTAGGCCGCCATTATGGCCATCTTTAAGAATCTACCAATGACCACAAACACACAGTCGTTGTCGTTCTTAGTAGAACGAAGGCCTGACATGTAATCCATGGAGATGGATTCCCAAGGTCGACTAGGGGTAGGCAACGGAGTATAGAGGCCTTGCTTCTTGATGGATGGTTTGGCAATGGCATAGGAAGTGCAGGATCAGATGTACTTCCCGACGTCCTATTGAAGGTTCGGCCAATAGAAATACGTCTGCAGTACTGCCACTGTTTTCTCGACCCCGAAATGCCCAGCGACCCGACTGTAGTGCGCTTTCCAAATCATCTTGGCACACTCGCTTGAAGGAACACAAAGGTGTCCCATGTGACATAGTAGTACATCTTGGAGGTGAAATTTTGGAACTGGATTTCCCTCTAGGAGCGTCTGGTATGTGTGGCTGAATTCTGGAATGCTCCCGTAGAGAAGCGGCCAATTAGAAGTCTCATGCCCACAATAGTTGAGCACAGTTGTTATCGCCACGATCGGTGGTCGGCTGAGGCAGTCTGCAACATTATTGGTGCTTCCCTTCTTGTACTTGATGTTCAATTGAAACTGTTGTAGATATGTGAACCACTTCTGATGGTGATCGTTCTGTAACTTCCCTTGTGTCTGCATGAACTGCAGGGGTTGGTGGTCTATGTGGATGATCGTTTCCTTCCCCAAAATGTAATGCTTCCATTATCGGCAAGCATGTACAATGGAATACATTTCTTTGTCATAAGTGGTATATTTGTGGACAGTGTGTCGCTGTGATATGCCACTGGATGCCCTTGTTGAGTAAGGAGTGCCCCAATAGCATAGTCAGAAGCATCTATCTTGATCTCAAATGGTTGTTGCAAGTCTGGTAATGTGAGCACTGGGGCACAGCAGAGGTGATGTTCCAATTTTGTAAACGCCTTCTGCTGAGTTTCCAACCAAAAGAATTTTGCTTTTGCTCCTCCCTTGGTGACTTGACTTAAGGGCCAAGTGATATGGGAAAATCCCAACACGAACCTGTGGTAGAAATTAGCAAGGCCCAGAAAGCTGCGAAGCTCTGTTAGAGTAGTTGGGGCTGGCCAATCCTGAATGACTTGGATCTTGGTTGGATCCACATGTACCCCACACTCATCAATAATGTATCCCATATACTGAACCTGGGTCATGCCAAAAGTGCACTTGTCTAAATTAGCACACAACTTGTGCTGCCGTAATGTTTGGAGGACCTGTCGGATGTGGTGGAGGTGCTCTTCCCAAGTCTAGCTGAATATCAGGATGTCATCCAAGTACACTACTACAAATGAGTTGGTGAATGGTCGCAAGATGTCGTCCATCAATCTCATGAAGTTTGTAGGAGCATTCATTAGCCTGAAAGGCATGACCAACAATTCGAAAAGGCCCTCCTTGGCTTTGAAGGCGGTCTTCCATACATCGGTCGGTTCGATCGGTACCTGGTGATACCCGGACTTTAATTCTTTCTTGCTAAAATATTTCGCCCCTTTAAGCTGGTCCAGGAGGTCATTGATCTGTGGGATCGGGTACCTATTCCAGACAGTGATCTTGTTCAACGCTCGATAGTCAATACATAGTCTCCAAGTCCCATCCTTCTTCTGTACCAATGCGATCGGGCTCCCACATGGCGATGAACTTGGCCAGATGTGACCCTTCTGTAGCAGCTCCTAAATTTGCCTCTTGATTTCATCATTCTCCAGAACAGAGCGTCGATAGATCAGTCCATTGGGCAGTGGCGCACCTAGGGTTAGATCGATGGGGTGCTTGACCTGACAGTGGAGAGGCACCCCAGTGGGTGAGGTGAATATGTCCCGGTACTCCTCCATGACCTTGTCCATTTGTTGTTGTCGTGCAGAGGGGCCCTATTTGGAGATTGTGGCCATGATCTTCTTCTTTCCCTAAGGGCGAATCATCAAGAAAACAAACTTCCCGGTTTTGGAAATGAGCTTACTGCATTGTTTTGCAGTAACCAAAGAGATAGCGGCAGGGGGTGGTACCTCTGGTATCCTGTACAAATTATTTCCCAACGTAATAATAACAACACGAGGCCAGGACTCATATAAAGCATGTCTCTTCCATAAGTATGGTTGACTTAATAATACATCACAAACATCAAGAGGAGCAATATCACATAATACCTCATCGGTGAAGGGCTTGATGCTGTAGGGAAGGCGGCACTGCTGGCTGATGCCAAGATCTCGTCCTTGGTGAAGCCACCTGATCGTGTACGATTGTGGGTGTGCTGTGGTCGGCAAACCCAACCGCTTCACGACATCTGCTGAAATCAGGTTCTTTTGGCTCCCATTGTCGACAATGAACTGTAGCGAGGAACCCTTTACCCACATCTGGGAGTGGAAAAGATGCTCCTCCTCCTCTGAATATTCTGGTTCTTCCTTTTGGATCTTTGTGGTGGCAACGATGGCATTGGGCTCTGCATTGATAATCTTCTACCCTCTGTCATTCCCCTTCTCGAGTTCTGATTCAGTGTCGGAGTATGCATATGATTCAGAAGCCTTTATCTCGGCCACCAGTGACTGCTTAGCTCGACACTCACTTGTGTTGTGAGTGGGGCTCTTATGGAACTCGCACCACTTTCCCACTTCCTTCTTCGGCTTTGCAGTGTTGCTCTTTGCTTGCGGCTTTGGCAAGTTTTCTTGAGTTGCCACGCCTTGGCTGTGTCCTTGGTTCTGTGGTTTGGGGGCACCTTTCCCTTGCTTCTGATTCGTAGATCCAATGTCTCGCTTTTTCTGTTTGAATTTTTGCTCAATTTTGGCAGCATACTGATATGCTGTACCAAGCGAGGAGATGTCGAGGAACTCCATTTCCTCCTGAATGTATCTATGCAGATAATTGCAGTACTTTAGCACCAAATGTTTCTCTGAATCTTTGATACCCAACTTGGTGCGCAGGGTATGGAATAGATTCGTCAGCTCATGCACATCTTGATCTCTTTGCTGCCGCAGCATAGTCCATTGGATGTACTTGTCCTCGTAGCTCCCCACCGGATAATATTTTCCCTTTATGGCATCTCGAAAAGAATTCCAAGTGGGTACGGCCAAGAACAGAGAGGGTTCCTCCTCGTCCTTTCTCGCACAGTAGGATTCCCAACAGTCCTTGACATGGGGGGTGTCTTTGAGTAGAGAAAAAGTAATCTTTTCCTGGTCAGAAAAGTCATGAATCGAGAAATACCCTTCTAATAGATTCAACCATCTATCTACTGTATTTGCATCTATTTGACCATCAAATATGGGAATGTCGAATTTTACTTGTACCTTAAAAGGGGTTGCGCCTCTAGAGTGGCTGCTAGATGCAGATGCACCGCCAGTGGGAAGTCATTGAAGGATATGGGCAAAGTTATCCATCATTGCGTTCCTTTGTTTTTCAAGGGCCTCCTCGAGCAACATTTTGATAGGATATTCTACGTCCTCATCTTTATTTTCGTCCCCCATGGGTGGCCGTCGGGATTTGCGAGGCTGATCTTGCAAAGGTTCAACTAGATCAAGCCCTAACTCTTTATACCCTGCCCTCGTTGGGGACATGTAAAGAAGGATCGAGAAAGAGTAGATTGATCTAATACCATTGATCCGGATTTATGCAGGAACGCAACAGAATACAAAAATAACCATAGAAACAAATATGCAGTGGAAATAACACTTCATTTCATTAATCAATAACTGAAACTGGTTTACATACAAAATGGAGATAAACTAGCTAGAGTGTTGGTAGCTTATCTCTGAGAAGAGATGTGGCAGCTACATGCCTCTGAACTCTGTGTTACAATGAGGCTCAAAGGCCTATATATTATTGAGAAACAATGGAAACCCTACACATCCAAAAACCTAACCCTAGGAGGTGAAACGCTTTAATGTGGGCCCCGTTGGGTAACTTGGTACATCAATTTCTCGGGGTCGTAACTTTAGTATACTACCTCCGTTTGACACACATGATACATCGTTAGAAAGATTTGTTTAAGGACTACATCCATAAATGACAAATTTTTATTTTGAAACAGACTCATATTTGCCGAACCATTCGATGCCGAAAAAACGTCGTTTAGGGCCTCAAAACGGCTCTGGAAGTTTAGGACCCGAAAATTGCCAAAAATAGTAAATTCTGCTACAATTAAGGAAACTGGAAAACTCAAAGAAACAATGGTGGGGGTCTAAGAGAAATAGGTGGGTGGCCACCAATATCCTCCTGGATCACTCGAGGCTCTGATCCTGAAGATGGATCTGAATAAGGCCTATGATCGTGTTGATTGGGGCGATCTGAGGCTGATGCTTTTATAGTATGGGATTACTATTCTGACGATGAATTGGATAATGGCTTATGTCTCTTCAGCTTGTTTTGTGGTTCTTATTAATGGCTCACATTTTGATTTTTTTTCATCTTCGAGAAGGCTCCGCCAGGGGTGTCCACTTTCCCCTCTACTCTTCATTATGGTTATTGAAGGTTTAAGTCTTCTGATTAAGGATGCTAAACTCTCAAATAAGCTGTTTGGGGTAAAATTCTCTCCTTCTGTTGTGGTTACACATATTTTCTTTGTAGATGATGTCATTCTTTTTGGCATTGGAATGGTTAATGAGTGTCTGGTTTTATATGATATATTGAGTTTGTTCTATGGTGCTTCAGGAATGGTGATCAATACTGAGAAATTAATTTTCTCTAGTAATAACATTCCTAAGGAAACTTCAGTTATGATTGATTCATTTCTTCCTTACCGTACTGATCCGATTGAGTCTGGGTTCAAATATTTGGGGTTCTTTCTTAAACCCTCAAATTATAGAATATCATATTGGAGCTGGTTGGTCAAGAAATTTGACAACCGGATTAATCACTAGTCTCATCATGTTTTATCACTTGGTGGTAGGCTGATTCTCATCAGAGTTGTCCTTGTGGCTATCCTGGTCTATTGGTTATCTTTATTTCTTATTCCTACTTCTATTATGAATACTCTGACAAAGAAAATTTATAATTTCCTTTGGGGCAGTGGTGATTTTGGTAAAAAAATCCATCTTTGTAATTGTAAATATTTGGCAAAGTCGGTGCTTTATGGTAGGTGGGACATCAAAAATATCCATTGTTTTGGGATGGCTCTTCGGATAAAAATCCTCTAGCTAATGTTGAAAGGTAAAGTACTGCAGCATAAAGTTATTATGGAGAAGTATTTTTCTAATCAGTTTTTGTTTTCTTAGGTGGGAAATTCATATCTCCTTGACAGAGGGACATCACTGTGTTGAGGCCCCGAAAATCGCAGGCAACAACAGAAAGGGATTCTCCCCAATCAACGTTCCCAACTAGCCTGTTGACTGTTTGATATAGGGAATCCATCTGGTTTACGGTCCGGCTACCGTAGGTCAAGTACAAAACAAAGGCTTCACCGGTTATGGCCCAGTCCACCGAGTTTTTGTATTTTTTTACTTAAATTATGAAATGCAAGTGCCTAATTAACATGCAGGGTGATAAGATGCAAAGAGCAGTCACAATGTGATGCGCAGGTTCTTACCTCTCGTCTTAAACTCACTAGCATCTAAATCACATACAATAAGAAAATAAACTAACTACCTAAACTATCCCTAGAGAGCAAGATTATCATTCTTTAGTGAGTAATACATTTTGTACCTGCATAATGAAGATCTACAGATAGCTGATACTTCTTTCAAGACACATGAACAATTACAGATATTTAAACAACCAGATAGCCAATTGCTTTATGAACAACATTTATTACTCACAGTGGAGAGCATCACAAAATATACTGAAGAGCATTCAACAAGAACATAGGTCCAGGAAGTTAAACACTCTCGCGGTTAATGAAACATAGCTAAAAACGAAATAGTTCCCCTTCAACATTGTTCATTTAATCACATTGATACATTCCACATTTCGCTTTCTCTAGCAGGCAAAAGTTGCAGTTTCTGATTGTAAAACGAAATAGTTCCTCTCACAAGCAAAATGGTTTACAAGTTCTTCCAGGGAAAAAATCCCTCTCTAAGCTCTTCTTTCAAATATTTAAACTACCACTGCAGACCGCTTGGGCTGCTTCCCAAAACGTCTGACCTTTTAGTTCCTCAACGCTTCATATTCCTCTATGTTGTCTGTTATGCATCCATGAACTATTTAGTAACTGATAGCTCTTTTTGGGTTGTTGCCTTTGTCGCCTTCTAACCACGGTTCGACCTGAGCTACAATGTCCAGCAACCCCTTCGTATCTTGGTAGTCCGACCAATCCCTTGAGTCCACCTGCAAATAAACCAAAATGCATCGTTCATAGGATTGACATTTTAAACATTAAAATTGAACAACTAATCCACAAGAAAAACGACCCGGTGCATCTCCCATTATTAGAATTTTATCAAACGCTGATGTCACTGCCTTGACCACCTCCAGGCTTGACAACATTACCACCGGTGGTAAATAGGAAACTCATCGGAGGCTCAAAATACCAACATCAGAGGGGTAGACCAATCCGCAGGCGGGAAAAAATCAACAGTCGGGGGAATATTAACATCAGAGGCTAAACGGCTTTCCCAGCCGTAACGACGGAAGATACCTAAGATGCGGATGAGCGAAACGCAGGCAGGAAAAGGCTTTAATCGGAGGTCGAACGGCTTTACCCTTCAGAAGCTGAAGGACTTTGAGAGCCGCAATGGCGGAAGGGACAAGAGCTCAAGGGACAATAAACTTTAATCGGAGGTCGGACGGCTTTCATATTTTGGATGCTAAAGGACTTTCTCAGCCGCAATGGCGGAAGAAAGAAGGCCGAAGACACGCGACGCGGGTGGGAAAACTTTAAAATCGAGAGTCGGATGGTTTAGACATCGGAAGTGGAACGAATTTCCCAGCCGCAACGTCGGAAAAGTAAGGACTGCGGGAAAGCAATGGTGGGAGGAAACTCAATCGGAAGTCGGATGGCTTCACACTTCGGCAGCTAAAAGACTTTGAGAGCCGCAACAGCGGAAAAGAAGGCTAAAGCCACACGATGCCCAGTCGGACGTTGGACGGATTTCTACTCCGGAAGCTAAACTACTTCCCCAGCCGCAACGACGGAAGAGAAATGGCTTCAGATCAAACAAAAAGACATTCGATCAATAGAAAAACTAAGTGGTTAGACAACTTTAAAAATCAACAACGGATAGAAACCCGTTTTACCTCCGCGACGGCGATCCAAAACAAAGAAAATCCAATCGACCAGCAAGCAGAATCAAAACTGCGACCCTCAACAATTTTCATCACCATCAAAAAATTGATAACCTGGGCGAGATTTAATCTATAGAATCATCCAAAATCAAACATGACCAAAATTTGAAGGATCCAGTCGATTAGAAGACCATGCTAAATCATGAGGAGGGGTCCAAAATTTAAGAAATTTGGGGAGAATGGTTGCAGCTGCAACAATTGGCGATTACCTGGTGAACCTAGATCTCTCGGAGATTATTCTTTGAGTGATAGACTATTTAACAACAAATGCATTCCATTGAATTCTTCCTGCTATCTGTATTTCTCGAATGCCGAAAGTGTGTACCTTCAATCATTGATAATAGTTCGATTTGGGAGAGTGGAAACCAAGATTTTCAAGTCCAGATAACTCTGCTGAGGCCATAAGATGAGTTTCATTATTACCTTTGTCTTCAGGTCGCTGATAGCTTGGACACCACATGATTGTAGCACATGGTAAACATAAATATTCGTTTGTTCCTCATTCCCATGCCATTTTAGCACTTTTTGTGCTTTTGGACTTTTGTCCTTTTTCATATGAGTCCTCCTGCATGCCTTTCTTACTGAATTATAATTCAGGATCCTCTATCCCATAGTGTCCTTTTGTGTGAGAGATGTATTTAATTTTCAGCGCACGGACGGAGAGGATCTTTTTGCAATTTCGTACAAATGATTTAGCATCTGTTTTGGCGTATGATGCTTTTATAGGAGTTTAATTCTTATTTTCCTTTCGGCAGTCGTTTCTTGGCATGGGATCATTTATATTTAATATACTATTCACCTTTATCCTTTCCATGGGTCCTCCACTGTCGCTCCTTAGAACATTTTAAGTGTGACGTGGATGGAGCCTCAACATAGTATTCCAGACTCTTTGAATCCGGTTTATTTCACAGGGGTTAAGCAGGACTTCAATGCACACAGAATTATTCGAGAAAACAACTAAACTGGAAGAAATTCTTTTATACAAAACACACATTCTGAGACCCAAAAATGCTTATCATTCCCAAACATTTTAAAGTTCTCCCTGCAACCGCGGGTTCATTCCCTTTATTAGAATCAAGAAAACAAACTAAAACAAACTGTAAAACATGACTCAAAAGACAGCCAAAAAGATTATTTATATACAAGACAGAAGAAATCAAAGAAACTCAGGAAAAATAAGGCTTGAGAACCAAACCATTCACTGGTAATTTCTCTTCCCACCCCTGAAGATCTTGCAACTTGTAAGTAGAAGGAGCAAGCTTTGCTGCAATTTGAAAAGGGCCTACCCACAACTGCTGGAATTTAGTGTGCTTTCCTTTCTCATCATGGGGGTGATCCCATTTGAGGACTAAGTCTCCTACCTCAAAGTCTTTTGTTCCAGCTTTATGTTTGTCGAACCATCTCTTAACTAGCTCTTGTTGTTGCTTAAAGCGTTCTCAGGATTTAGATCTAGCCTCTTCTGCTTTCAAAAGATTATATATTCTTATTTGCAAAACTTCATCCTCTGACCCACTAGACTCTTGGGCTAAAATAGAAGATGGCAGCATGATGTTGGGCGGAAGAATGGCTTCTTTACCATACACAAGGGTATAAGGTGACACTCCTATCGCAGACTTGGGGGTGACTCTATCAGCCCAAAGGGCGTTTGGGAGTGCTGAGTGCCAACTTCTCTAGTTTTCTATTACAGTCTTCTTTAAAATTCTAATCAGATTTTTGTTAGAGGACTCAGCCAGGCCATTTCCTTGTGGATAGTAGTTAGCAGAATAATACAATTTTATCCCTTTATCATGAACAAAAGAAGTTAATTTAATTGATGAGAAGTACTTAGAATTATCACAGACTAACGAAACTGGAACTCCAAACCTGGTCATGATATGATCTTGCAGGAAGCTGATGACTTCGTCTTCATTTATCTTGCGCAGCGGGATAGCTTCGACCTAGCGGGTGAAATAATCAGTGGCGGTCAGAATGTACTTGTGCTGCAAAGAGGAGTTCGGTTTTATTTCTCCAATAATGTCCAACCCCCATTGCTCAAATGGCTTAGTGATCATCACAGGCTTTAGAGGTGCTGCTGCTTTAGGCTGTCTCCCACTACACCTTTGGCAAATATCACACTTCTTGACATGTGCGTGTGCATCTCTAAAGAGCGTAGGCCAGTAGTAACCTGCCCTGAGGATTTTGTGGGTTGTGGTATCCCCTGAATAATGTCCTCCATCAGGACCGTCATGCAAATCTGTCATTACTTTGTTCGCATCTTCTTTTTCTAAGCATCTCAGGAGTACTTCGTCATAATTTTTCCTGAATAATACTCCTTCAACAAGCTGATAGGAGGCTGATTTAAGACACAACGCTCTCCTTTGCTTGGAATTCCAATGTTCTGGCAATAGTCCTACCTGCAGGTAATGCACAAGGTCTCTATACCAAGACTCGGGAGCTGGAAACAAAGGGCATACCTCCATTGCATGTAATTCAGCTTCATCTTCCCAGGCATGCTCTTCATTTTTTCCATTTTCAGTCATTTGTTTGCACAACCCTTGTCCTTTAACTATCGATGCTGGCTTGAATTCAAGGTCGTACTCTTGAAGAGTTGTTACCCAGTTGCCTCTTCTTTCTCCTAACTCCTTCTATATAAGAAGAGACCTCACAGCTGGGTAGGGGACGATCACCTTGGTTCTATTTTTTAAAATATAAGGCCTAAATTGCTTTACCGCTTTGAATACAGTGTAAGCTTGTTTATCAACAGCTGGGTAATTCAATTTGCCCCCCTGTAGACCAGTACTCATAAAGGATATTGGGAATTCATCTCCCCCATCTTCCTTTTGGGTGAGCACAGTTGCTAGTGAATCATCGGATGCGAAAGTATACAAGATAAAATCTTTGTCAAAATTTGGGATTTTCAGGGAGGGTGCGTGTGCAACAATAGTTTTGATTTTGCTGAATGCGCTCTTCTCAATTTCAATCCACTTGAATAGTGCATTTTGCTTTACCATCTGCTACAACGGCTTGACAATCTGAGCAAAATCAGGCACAAACCTTCGCACGAAATTTATCGTTCCCATAAATGATTGCATCCCCTTTTTATTATGGGGAAAGGGGATTTGTTCAATAGCCTTAATTCTTTCTGGATCTATAGAGATTCCTTTCTTCGAAACTATGTGACCCAGCAACTTGCCTTCCGTGACAGCGAACACACACTTCTTTGGATTGAGTGAGATGCTGTATTTTCGACAGCGTTCGAAAATTTGCCTTAAGTGAAACGAGTGCTCTTCTCTTTTCTTCAAGAATATTGTAATATCATCAAGGTATACTACAGCACTTCGGCCAATCAATCCGCGGAAAGCTATGTCCATAGTTCTCTGAAATGTTGCTCCAGCATTTATAAGTCCAAAAGGCATTCTTCTGTAGGCAAAGGTTCCCCATTTGGTCCTGAACATGGTATTCAATCTATCTTCTTCGGTGACTAATACTTGATTGTAGCCAGAGAAACCGTCTAATAGTGAAAACAGTTCAGAACCTGAAACCATTTGAAGCAGTTGCTCCATGGGTGGAACAGGATAGTTATCCTTGTCTGATGCACGGTTTAGGTTCCTGAAATCCACGCAGAGTCTGATCTCTCCAGATTTTTTCCTTACTGGTACTAGATTTGATACCCACTCAGAGTGTCTAACTTTAAAAATGATTCTAGCATCCAATAATTTCTTCACTTCACTCTGAATCAGCGGTTCCAATTTTGGATGCATTTTTCTTAACGGTTGCTGATAGGGCTTGACGCCGGCTTTAATGGGGACGACATGCTTGATGATGTTGGTATCGTATGTCTTCAAATATTTGTACGTCCATGCGAACACATCTTTATATTGTTTAAATAGACTGATGAATTTGTCTCTTTCTGCTGGTAAACAACACTTGCCGAGATTCACAAATTTGGGATTCGTCTCAATACCTAAATTTATCAGCTGGAACTGTAGAGATGAGCTGTGGGTCTTCACGTTGGCTGGTCTTCTGAACTTTTCATTTAAATCGAACATTTTTTCTAACGTTTTGACACCTTTAGGAATGAAATTGTCATATTTCATCTCAGCCTGATGCTCTTCATCGTCTATGATCGCTCCTTTAAACACCTCGTCATTTGTCAAACATTCTATGATTTGCTGATCATCGTCGAACACTCGCAAGTTGGTGATCATATCCAGTACTGAAGGCCTGAAAAGTAATTCAATAGAGCATCGATTATTAGTGGGTACCAAACTAGCGGCTGAGGTGGCCAATAGGTCAGCTGCTGCATTTTTAAGCCTTGGAATTGAAATAATATTGAATGCATTAAAAATTTTCAGCAAATCCCATACCTCATTCTGGTAAGCCTTTAAGTGAGGAGAAACAAAATGTATCTGATTCCGGATTTGTTTTACAATAATTTCAGAATCCCCAAAGACTTTTATATTACTTACCTTTAATTCAATTGCCTTCTTTAGTTCCTGCACCAGTGCTTCGTACTTAGCTGTATTATTAGTACACTCAAACTCTAATCTACACGAAAGGAAATGTTTATTCTTCTATGGGTCGATCAGGACACAGCCAGCCCCTGACCCTTCTAATGTCTTAGAGCCATCAAAAAACAAAATCCAAAAATCACTAACTACTGAAGGTGAATCTACTCCTACTGCTAAGCTTACTATATTACAGTCAATCTCATCGGCCTATGAGAATCGAAGGAGATCAGGGTGAGTTTCTGATGTGTTGTTGGCTTCTTCCGTTTGATAATTCCCTGGTTCCAACTCGATAAAATAGTTTCCCAGTACAAAATCCACCGGTACATTCTTCTCCTCTAGCTGAGTAACATTGTACTTCATGTGAGGCTCTCTTAGAATCTTAATCTAGTTTGGACTCCCTGTGTATGGCAACCAAAGATGGGACCTATCTGAGGCAAAATATCCATTTAATTTGGCCAACCAATCTCTGCTCAGGACAAGACCATAAGCGTCTGGTATATCAGCCACCACGATGTTAATAACTTGGCAAACTTTGTCATTGGATGCCAGACGGACTAGGACATCTTCCAGCTCACCAATCACCTTTACATCCTTTCTATCCAATTGGACCACCCTCCACATGGATGGCTTAGGCTGCCCATTGATCTTTTTACAGACTGATATGGGCATAACATTTACCGATGCCCCTGAGTCTACCAAGCAATTATGTACATTATGATTGAAAATTTCAAACGTGAGGAGGAAAGGTGGATGTTTTCTTTTAGAATTACCTCCAACGCTGGTTTCTCCAATTTCTTCTTCTTCCTGAGGTTGATTGTTGGTGGGAAGCTTCTCATCCGACGCTTCAAGTGCTTTCAACAGTCTCTCTCTTTGCTGCGGCACTTTACACATTTCGAATAGTGGCACATTTGCTTTTACCTTTTTTAAATCCTCCACTATGTCATAATCCATCGGCTACTCAATGGGATGGGGTTTATCAGCATTTTCTTCACTTGGCTTGGCCCGCGCTTCATTCTGCCTAGGATTTTGGCTGGTAATAGTGAACTCTGGAATTTTATCAACCAAATATTTGTTTTGAAATTTCTTCTTAACATTTTTCTGCAGCCTATTAATCTTTGGGAGTATAAGACTGTCTTCCTTAACCGTCCCTTGGCTCCTTGTGGCTATGTTGGTTTCCATAACGTCCTTGTACCCCTGAGTCTTTTCCTCCTCAGCATCAAATAACAAGACCGAATTCCATAAAGCCATGGTTTCCTCTTCCTGTTATTTAGTAGAAGTAGAAGCAGAATTCTCTTTTCTTTCTTCATCTCCCTCTTCTGTTAATCTAGAATCTAACAGTTGATTCATGACCAACGTCATCGAATTAATCCATTGAGGACAATTCTTTTCCGAGTGTGGTTGTTGGTGGAAAGTGCAAAAATTGTCCAAGCCTACCTCTGTTAAATTCATAGATGCAGTATTGTGAGGAGGAGGTTGAGACTAATGGTTATCCTCTCTTTTCTTATAATATGGCTTATAAAACTTTTGTGCTTCCTTTTCTTTCTCCATATCTATGATTTTGTTGGAAAGCTTCTGCATCATTTTGGCCATATTTTCCAAATCTGGTGACTTTTCTTCCTTAGGCTTAGTAAACAATAAGGCTTTTCTTCCCACACCTTTCTCTCCTGACTGTTCTGGATAGTCTTCAATGCTCTCTCTTTCAGCTTCCACCACTTCTGCTTCTTCATAAGTTTCCGTCAAAGTAGGCTTGGCCCTACCTTTGGAAAACATGGCCAAATCAGGGCCTAAAGCTGAAGTATAATATTCAATCATAACTTTGTCTGAAGGTTTATCCGTTTCAGAAAAATTCTTGAGATAGGATGCAAACCATTGTGTGAAACTGTGCACCTTTTCTTTTCTTTCTTTCTTCAACGTGCACAGCCCTTTCATGAGAGCTGCATGAGTTTTCTGAGTTGCATACTTACTTCTGAAAATTCTTTCGAAGGTATTCCAATCAGGGATAGAATTAGTAGGTAATCCAAAGTACCATGACGCTGCAGCTCCTTTAAGGGTATGCGGGAACAGTCTACAAACTACATCCTCATATTCCCCTACCCTTAATCCTTCAATTTCCAAGTAGAAACTTTGTAGATGATCATCTACTAGTATTTTCTCATATGGGTCGAACTTGGGCAACATCTTGTCAAAGGCCTGAGGTAGGTCGTGTAATGGAGGTGTCAAGTTTAATGGTGATTTGGCTCTCCATGCAGGTGGTGGATTTGGTGGGTTAGGTGGTTGGTTTGCATTTACGCCAGCCGTGAGTCTGGGTGGAGAATGGGGAGGTGAACCAACTGGAGTATGAGCAGCAGAACTGTGAGGGGTTTCTGGGCCTTTTTGATTCAAAGGTAGCACAACTTCCTGTAAGGCTGTTTCTACAAGTTCTTCCCAGTCTCCAACCAACACTGAGTCTTCCGCTACAGGACGATCTTTCCTTTTATACTCTCTTCTTGGCAATTCAGGGATGATTGGAAATCCTCCAATCTTCTTTACATACGCCCTGGTGTGTCTTCTTAGATCATTAACAATTTCATTGCCAACAGAATATAGATGTTCTCTTTCTTCCGGAATTGGATTTTGAAACCCACTGCTTTCAGAACTGTTACCGGTGGAATATTCTCGGGAAAACGGGTTTCCTCGGCCAGCCATACATTGGCGGCCCTCCTTCTAGCACCAAAACTGTTGAGGCCCCGAAAATCATAGGAAACAACAGAAAGGGATTCTCTCCAATCAACGTTCCCAACTAGCCCGTTGACTATTTGGTATAGGGAATCCATCCGGTTTACGGTCTGGCTACCATAGGTCAAGTACAAAACAAAGGCTTTACCGGTTACGGCCCGGTCCACCGAGTTTTTGTATTTTTTGACTTAAATTATGAAATGCAAGTGCCTAATTAACATGCAGGGTGATAAGATGCAAGGAGCAGTCACAATGTGATGCACAGGTTCTTACCTCTCGTCTTAGACTCACTAGCATCTAAATCACATACAATAAGAAAATAAACTAACTACCTAAACTATCCCTAGGGAGCAGGATTATCATTCTTTAGTGAGTAATACATTTTGTACCTGCATAATGAAGAGCTACAGATAGCTGATACTTCTTTCAAGACACATGAACAATTACAGATATTTAAACAACCAGATATCCAATTGCTTTATGAACAACATTTATTACTCACAGTGGAGAGCATCACAAAATATACTGAAGAGCATTCAACAAGAACATAGGTTCAAGAAGTTAAACACTCTCGCGGTTAATGAAACATAGCTGAAAATGAAATAGTTCCCCTTCAACATTGTTCATTTAATCACATTGATACATTCCACATTTCGCTTTCTCTAGAAGGCAAAAGTTGTAGTTTCTGATTGTAAAACGAAATAGTTCCTCTTACAAGCAAAATGGTTTACAAGTTTTTCCAGGGAAAAAGTCCCTCTCTAAGTTATTCTTTCAAATATTTAAACTACCACTACAGACCGCTTGGGCTACTTCCCAAAACGTCTGACCTTTCAGTTCCTCAACGCTTCATATTCCTCTATGTTGTCTGTTATGCATCCCTGAACTATTTAGTAACTGATAGCTCTTTTTGGGCCGTTGCCTTTGTCACCTTCTGACCACGGTTCGACCTGAGCTACAATGTCCAGCAAAACCTTCATATCTTGGTAGTCCGACCAATCCCTTGAGTCCATCTGCAAATAAACCAAAATGCATCATTCATAGGATTGGCGTTTTAAACATTAAAATTGAACAACTAATCCACAAGAAAAATGACCCAGTGCATCTCCCATTATTATAATTTTATCAAACGCCGAAGTCACTGCCTTGACCACCTCCAGGCTTGACAACATTACCACCGGCGGTAAATAGGAAACTCATCGGAGGCTCAAAATACCAACATCAGAGGGGTAGACCAATCCGCAGGTGGGAAAAAATCGACAATTGGGGGAATATTAACATCGGAGGATAAACGGATTTCCCAACCGCAACGACGGAAGAGACCTAAGATGCGGATGAGCGAAATGCGGGCGGGAAAAGGCTTTAATCGGAGGTCGGACGGCTTTACCCTTCGGAATCTCAAGGACTTTGAGAGCCGCAACAGCGGAAGGGACAAGAGCTCAAGGGACAATAAACTTTAATCTCAAGTTGGACGGCTTTCATATTTTGGATGCTAAAGGACTTTCTCAGCCGCAATGGCGGAAGAGAGAAGGCCGAAGACACACGACGCGGGCGGGAAAACTTTAAAATCGAGAGTCGGATGGTTTAGACATCGGAAGTGGAACGAATTTCCCAGCCGCAACGTCGAAAAAGTAAAGACTGCGGGAAAGCGACGGTGGGAGGAAACTCAATCGGAAGTCGGATGGCTTCACACTTCGGCAGCTAAAATACTTTGAGAGCCGCAACGGCGGAAAAGAAGGCTAAAGCCACGCGATGCCCAGTCGGACGTCGGACGAATTTCTACTCCGGAAGCTAAACGAATTCCCCATCCGCAACGGCGGAAGAGAAACAGCTTTGGATTAAACAAAAAGACGCCCGATCAATAGAAAAAATAAGTGGTTAGACAGCTTTAAAACTCAACAATGGACAGAAACCCGTTTTACCTCCGCGACGGCGATCCAAAACAAAGAAAATCCAATCGACCAGCAAGCAGACTCAAAACTGTGACCCTCAACAATTTTCATCACCATCAAAAAATTGATAACCCGAGCAAGAGTTAATCTGTAGAATCATCCAAAATCAAAAATGACCAAAATTCGAAGGATCCAATCGATTAGAAGACCATGCTAAATCATGAGGAGGGGTCCAAAATTTAAGAAATTTGGGGAGAATGGTTGCAGCTGCAACACACTGATTTGGAACAACTTTATTAAAGTGTACCATTGGATCAGTCGATCATTGAGCTGGAAGGTTGGTAGTGGATAGGAAATCAGGATTGCTATTAACCATGTTCTGGGTATGGAAGTGTAGTTTTTGTTATCACCTACTTTAACTACTTTTCTCAATTCTCAAGATATTTGGAATCTTAGTGTTATGTCAGTAATTTTTCTCTCCATTTTGGTTTGTTTTCTTCAATTTTGGTTTGTTTTTTCACCTTCAATCATAGGTTTGATTTCTTCTCAGTTTTGG
>LPNX010864871.1:1580-51388 GCA_001517045.1 Pseudotsuga menziesii
GTATGTTTGTCCTTTATTCACTGCCCCTGAATCTTGGTATATAGACCTTGTACATTACCTGCAGTCAGGGGTATTGCCTGAACATTGGAGTTCCAAACAAAGAAGAGCTCTGCGTCTAAAATCAGCTTCCTACCAACTCGTATAAGGCATATTATTCAGAAGAAACTATGATGGAGTCCTTCTAAGATGTCTGGAAAGAGAGGACGCTGAGAAAGTAATGTCTGAATTACACGATGGCCCGGCCGGTGGACATTATTCAGGAGACACTACAGCCCACAAAATCCTTAGGGCCGGTTACTATTGGCCAACACTTTTCAGAGATGCACATGCGCACGTCAGAAAATGTGATACTTGCCAAAGATGTGGTGGAAGACAACCCAGATCAGCAGCACCTCTAAAGCCTGTAATGATCACAGAGCCTTTCAAGCAATGGGGAGTAGACGTCATTGGAGAAATAAAGCCAAATTCCTCCCTGCTACACAAGTATATTCTTACTGCAACTGATTATTTCACCCGCTGGGTCGAAGCTGTCCCCTTGCGCAAAGTAAACGAGGACGAAGTCATCAGTTTTCTACAAGACCACATCATGACCAGGTTTGGGGTTCCAAGTTCGTTAGTTTTTGATAATGATAAATATTTTTCATCAATTAAATTGACTGCATTTGCTCATGAAAAAGGAATAAAATTGCATTACTCTGCTAACTACTATCCTCAAGGGAATGGTCTGGCGGAATCCTCCAATAAAAACCTCATCAGAATCCTGAAGAAGACCGTCATAGAAAACCAGCGAAGTTGGCACTCAGCCTTACCCAATGCCCTGTGGGCTGATAGAGTTACCCCTAAGTCTGCTTTAGGAGCGTCACCCTTCACCCTGGTTTACGGAAAAGAGGCCATTTTTCCCCCCAACATCATGCTCCCATCTTCCATACTAGCTCAGGAATCTAGGGGGTAGGATGATGAAGTTCTCCAAGTAAGAATATACAATCTTCTGAAAGCAGAAGAGGCCAGATCCAAAGCTAGAGAGCGTTTCCAACAGCAGCAGGAGGTAGTGAAAAGATGGTTTGACAAACATAAAGCCGGAAAAAGGGACTTGGAAGTA
This sequence comes from Pseudotsuga menziesii, assembly GCA_001517045.1. Taxonomy (NCBI): domain Eukaryota; kingdom Viridiplantae; phylum Streptophyta; class Pinopsida; order Pinales; family Pinaceae; genus Pseudotsuga; species Pseudotsuga menziesii. The sequence goes on from LPNX010864871.1 coordinate 2,680, forward strand.
GGAGACCTTGTTCTCAAATGGGATCATCCCCATGATGAGAAAGGGAAGCACACTAAGTTCCAACAGTTATGGGTAGGTCCTTTTCAAATCACTACTAAACTTGGCCCTGCTACCTATATGTTACAGGATTTACAGGGATGGGAGGAGAACCTGCCAGTTAATGGTCTGGTTCTCAAACCTTATTTTTCGTAAGTTGTTTCGAGCTGTCTGACTTGTACATAAATAAACTGTGGTGAGTTATACTTTCTTTTGTTTTTTATTGAGTTTTTGTTTTCAATAAAGGTGGTTGACTCACGATTATGTGGGGAACCCCAAATTTCTGGAACTGGTAAACTTTTGTTGAAAAGTTAGACTGTGGGTCTCCATGTGAATTCCTTCCACTAAACAGTTTTTCGAAGTCTTTGTGTGCATTGAAGTCCTGCCTAACCGTCTGTAGGGTCAATCAGATTCGAAAGTCCAGAATACTATGCTGAGGCTCCGCGCACTTTACACTTGTAATCTAAGGGGGCAACGAAAGGCGACCCACGGAGAAGAGCAAACTGAACAGGATGTTAAATCTAAATGATCCCATGCCAGGAAATAAATGCCAGAAGGCAGATAAGAGTCAGAATTCCTATAAAAGCATCATGCTCCAAAGCTAAATCCAGGTCATAAAGTACTAATATGCCAATGATCCTCTTCGTCCGTGAGCTGAAGCCTTAGACACATCACTCACACAAAAGGGCACTATGGGATAGAGGATCCTGAATGAAAATTCAGTAAGAAAGGCATGCATGAAGACTCTCATTAAGAGAGGACAAAATCCGAGAAGCACAAAAGTTGCTAGGACGACATGGGAATGAGGAACAAATGAACCTTTTTGTTCATCACCTGCTACAATCCCGTGGTGTCCAATGTTACCAGCTACTTGAAGAAAAATTAATAATGAACTCATATTTTGGCCTCAGCAGAGTTATCCGGACTCTAGATTTTTGACTTTCATCGTCCAAATTGGACTGATATCAATGATCAAGGTACACACTTCTGTTATTGAGAAATCTGTATAGCTGGAAAAGTTCACTGGATACATTTGTTGTAGGACAGTCTGCTATTCAAGGAAAAAATCACCCAGAGATCTAGGTTCACCAGGAAATCGCCAGTTGTTGCTGCCGCAACCTTTCTCCCCGATTTTAGTTTTTTCACTTAAACTCTGGGACCCCTCCTCTTCATTGTTTATTTGGGTCGATTGATGAAGGCTTGGCGCCTTTGAGCATATCTTTGCATTTGAGGTTGATTGCCCACCTTTGTGCTTGCTTCGTTCAGTCAGCTCGAGTCACGTGGTCTGTTCTAGTACCCGTAGAGTTTGAAATTTTTGCCTTAACGAAGAAAATTGATGTTTGGCCACAATTGGGCCTTAGCGCTATTAGTTTTCTCTTTGGATTGGGCCTCTTTTGAAAGAAGTTGAGTCCTATCTCACCCGCCGTTACGGCTCCTAGACCAAAGTTTCCGCCCGATTGAACTGTCACCCAACGCCCGATTCGTGGTTGTTCAAACCACTTCTCCTGAGTTTCTTCTTACCCGATGTTGCGGCTGGGGAGATGAAGTCAGCCGCCGACACGTGTTTCATCCGACGTCCGACCAGTCGTCCCTCACCCGAACTTTCTTCTCCCTCGTCGCCTGTCTCTGACCTGCGGCCCGTCCGCCGTTGCGGGTGACGGAGCATTCTATCCGTCGATCCACTCCTCTCCGCCGTCCGATTTCCTTGGTCGCCTGCGTTGCCACTCGCCCGTTTCTTATGCTCCTCCGCCATTGCGGCTCCTGGAACCTTCTCCCATCCGGTGAAGAAGCCTTGTCCCATCCGATCCATGTATCGCCCGACTGTTGATTTACCTATTTGTTGCCGCCCGAGCCTACGCATTTCCCCTCACCTGGATGAACCAGGCTAGCTCGTTGTGGATTTATCATTATAATTTAAAAATTATTGATGCCTAATGTCTTAATTTAGTGGATAATGCACCAAGTTTGTATGCAGAAATCATCCCGTGAATCACTGAAGCAAAGCGCCGCGCAGAAAAGGACAACATAAACAAATGACAGAGGCGCCGGTGGGGCATTTTTAGTAGTTACTGTCAGAAAATAAACGCCTGTGGAAATGATGGGGAAGGCGAAACGACCAGAAAAGCAACTGAATCGTGGGGGGGACGCGGAAAGGTCACACGCCGAGGGCAGCCCAGGAGACAGGATTTGTAGTTTAAATAACGGGAAGCCTGAGGAAAAAGGGGCTTTTTCCCGGAGAAAATTTGATAATTGTTGGCTTGTAAGAGGAACTACTTCGTTTTGCAAAGTGAATTGCAATTTTGTCTGCTGGAAAGAGTAAAGAAGTGGAATGTATCAATGCAATTCGATGAATAATGTTGAAGATGAACTATTTCGTTTTCAGCTGTATTTCATTTGTTGTAAGAATATTTGATGTTTTGAACCTATGTTCTTGTTGATTATTCTTCAGTAGTTTTCCGGGATGCACTTTCACTAAGAGCAATAAAAGTTGTTATAGAATAATCGGCTATCTGGTTACTTGAATATTTGTAAGCTCTCATGTGCTGTGAGAGAAGTATCAGCTATCTGTGATTTTTCTTATTGTATGTGATAATGTATTGCTCAGTCAAGATGATAACCATGCTCCCTAGGGATAGTTTAGTTAGTGTATTTCTTTTGTATCTGGTGAGATGCTTGTGAGCAAGACGAGAGGTAAGAACCTGCGCAACACTTTGTGACCGCTCCTTGCATTTTGTTCACCCTGCATTTAATTAGGCACTTGCATATCATTCCTTTAAGTCAAAATACAAAAACTCGGTGGGCCGGGCCGCAACCGGTAACCCCTTTAATTTTGTTCTTGACCTACGGTAGCCGGACCACAAACCGGACGGATTTCTTATTCCAAATAGTCAGCGGGCTAGTTGGGAACGCTAATTGGGGAGAATCCCTTACTGTTGCCGCCTGCGAATTTTCAGGCCTCAACAGAGTGATAGCTACCAAGGAGAGGGATAAGATGAAAGGATGCAAGGAATATGTCTAGTCTTTTGCTAACACCCTCAAGACCACCTCTACCATTTCTCCATGTAGGGCCAATAGTGGTGGGAGAAAGATCCACCATATTCATAGAATCCAATAACTAGGCAAAGCACAGTGCAAGATGATCCAGTCTAGCACAGTGACCCCAAACCTCAAGATCAGAGAGCGTAAAGTTTAAATCACCAACCAGTATGAGATTGGGGAAATTGAAGATACTCCCAGAGACATCAGAGTCCCAAAAAGAGGTTATGTTGGCATAGGGTCTGTAGTAGTGAATAATGGAAAAGACAGAATCAAGACCTTTGAAACTAGCATATAAAATAATACCAGCAAAGGAGTGATAAGCTTTACACCGAATCAAACGAGGATTCCAAGCCGAAAGGATACCCCCAGAGAGGCCATGTGCATCGAGAGCAAAATATTCCCATCCAGGCTTAATTTTGGAAAACAAACGAAGGGCAGAAAAATGGTCACACATCGTCTCTTGTAACAAGATAATGTCAGGATTAAGTGGAGTGAATAACTCTTTGAGGGCTTTTTGTTTGGTAAGCCCCCCGTACCCACGTATGTTGACCCATGAATATATTCTTGTTGTTGTGTTTGATATAGGGTTAAGCTTAACGAAGGTGACGCGCTTCTTTGTTAGATTTCTATCTCAATAAATTAGGTATTTTAATTATAAATATTTAAAATATATATTAAATAATTGAAAAAATAAAATTTTGATTTTAAAATAAAATAAAAATGTATTTTATTAGTAAAGTTTTTAAAATAAGGAAACAAATTAAAATCCTGATATTGGTAAATATGTTGTAAGAAGTGTGACAAATTTTGTTTAGAGTGAAACACATTTTTTTTTTTACAAGAGTGACAAATGAACAAAAATTTAATCACAAAGTGATTGAGTTGAAGAGACGCATTGTATAGTTCAATAGAGAAAGATGTGTAAATTCTTTCGTGCTTATCCTAGAGTTGACAAGTGTCTTTTATAAAAAAAACAAATGTTATAAAAAATAACATGTCCATTCAATAGATTGGAATATAAAATTTAACATATATGTTTATATTTTTGCGTTAATAAAGATTTTGAATGTATAAAAATACGACGAAAAATATTTAGCTTGCTACAGGCCAATTAATGTGGCCGCAGCAGACATGGTAGCCATTGGATTTCAAGCATCTTGAAATCCAACAACTACCATGTCTGTTGCGTCTGCATTAATTGGCCTGCATCAGGCTGGATATTGATCGACTATTTATACTACTAAGTGTGGTACATAAGCATGTGACCAAATCATTTGTCGTACATATGTTTTTGTATATTAATGTAAAAGTTATAAATGAGTATTTATTTTTTAAATTTCAATAATAATTAATATAATAATTTGATTGTATTTTATGGTTAAACTAGGTTCTTGTAAATATTTTTATAAATTTTAATAACAATTAATATAATAATTTGATTATATGTATAGTTAAACTAGGTTATTATAAACATTTTGATGATCAAATTTAGGTAACTAAATCTCGGATGCGGGTGAGCAAGACAAAAGCAACGAATGTTAGGATAGGGAAAGGGCACGTGCCAGGACAACTGGCAGCCCTCCCCCCTCAGACTCATCTGCTTAAATCGTTTAAGTCCAAGACAATGCAGACCTCAGTACACATCCATGGTAAGAAGATGCAAAACCATACCGAAATGCATGGAATCACATGGAGCAGGTACATTGATGATGATGGCGAATGTGTGAAGGGTTATTATAACATCACAACCAAGCCAGGTAACCTCAATTCAATACAATATTCAATTTGTAGCTGGTGCAGGATAGCTCAAGCGACCAACTCTGGGAGCGTGCAGGGGTAACAATACAATATCCTTATATATTTTTAATTAGTTTTATAATTTAACTATTCAAAATTTAATATTCATCAAAATTATAATAATTTTCATATTTTCATTACATCTCTCTAATAATTAAAATAATATTATAAAAATTATGCATGCATTAATTTGATTTATTTTGAATTTTAAAAAATACAAACATTATTTTTATTAAATTTTTTTAATATAACTATATATTAAAATCATCTAGATACTATATATAAAATTAAAATATGGGACGAAAAATATTTAGAAATTAAAAGAAAATTAAGATATTATAAAGAGGTTATCAATTTTAAGGGGAGGGGGAGGGAGGTAGGGAGAGAGACAGTGAGAGGGGAGCAAGAGAGAGGGAGAGAGGAAGAGGGAGAGAGAGAGTGAGAGGGGAGCGAGAGAGAGGGAGAGAGGAAGAGGGAGAGAAATAGAGAGAGGGAGGGATCAACACGTAAAGGGAGAGGGGGGAGAAGGAGAGAGAGAGAGAGTTATTTGTGATATTGCTTTAGCTTAATTGTTATATTAACAAAATAATTTAATTTAAAATACTTTTGCCAATAAAAGTGATCTCTTAATCCAAGTAATGGTAAGTATTAGTCCTTTTCTTTCCTTTTTTCATAATATTTTATTACTCATAAATAATTGTGTTATTCTTGTTTTGAATACGTGTGTGAGTGTGATTTAACCATGATTCAATGGATGGATCATGGTTCCTCACGTTCTTGGGTTCGGGTCTCCTGTCCCACTGCACACCAAACATACAAATTTATGAGCACTTCAAAATGTACTCTTATATAACCCCATTGAAAAGTAAGAAATGTGTCTTTTATCTATGTTGGAAATTGTTCATTTTGTACATAGGTTTCATTTGTTCCAATGACATGGAAAAATTTATAAGATATTGTGCATTTTGGAAATTGTTCATTTTGTCCATAGCTTCTATGTGTTTCATTTGTTCTCTTTGGTCACTTGGTTTTTATTGAATTTTATTCAAGTTTAATTATTCTTTTATGTAGAAGTAAGTTTGAAATTGAGTTTGGGGTTGGTGAATGTGTAGAGTGGGGATGGAGTAAGTTTATATAAATTTGTATTTTCATTTGTATCTACTTTATGTGGTGGGTGGGATTATGTACTTACTCTATGTGGTGGGTGGGACTATGTGGGGAAAGAAGATTACCTGGGCATGTGATATAAGTAGGTATTTTCACTTTTCATTCATTACATGTTTATTTGGATATTTAATTAAAGTTAATTATTATTTTTATGTAATTATTTACCTATATTTATTGTAATAGATCCATTTTCACTTTAAAAAATTAAGTATAAAAAATGTTATTTATATTTTTTTTAAATTTCTATCAAAATGTTTAAAATTAAATTGAATATAAAACATTGATTAAAATGTTTAAGATTTATTACATAATAATTTAAAATACATGTTCTTACAAAGTAAAAACATTTATATTTACGTTACAAAGTATATAAAAAACTATATAACGACTAAATTGTAAATCGAAGTCGCATATTGCAATATCAAACCCACCCCCAATAAAGAACAATACAAAATAGTCCCAAATATTAAGATAATCACATCGTGTACAAGCTTTCTAGTAGGAAAGGAAAGCACAAACTCAACATCAAAACATGCATAGATAGCACAAAACAACCATATTTCGACACATTATTGCACTAACAACCACTAGAATTGCCACATATGGAAGCCTAGTACTGTAAAAGTTCTCCACATACCCATAACAACAAGGCGAACATATATAGACCACCTTCAAAAATTACAAAAGTTGTATCAGAAAAATATGGAGTTCCTTATACCTACCAGCAGACATGAATACTTAAAACATGCATGATACATGCCTGCTTATATTGTTACTTAAAATCAACCTACCGAAATATAAAATCCTTGTCATTGAGACATTGTAGATCACCCTATTCGAATGCTCAACCACATAAAAAATGTGCACACCATTCTTTGTCAAAATATAAACAAGAGGAAAACATACAAAGACTGATCATTAATTACACGCTGAAAGAAAATCAAAGTAGAATGACTATCCATAACCTGTTCAAGCCAGGAGGAGACTAATAGATGCAAGATGTGAATATATGCCCAAAAAATTAAAAATTAGTTCATATCAACCATAAACCAAAAAGACCAAAACTATCTAGAGAAACATGAATCAACTTGAAAAGCTTTGAATCCAACTAGAATGAAGACCCCTAGTACCACAAAAGCCTAATATCTATATATATATATATATATATATATATTTTTTTTTTTTTTTTTTTTTTTTCAATGTGGTTCACGCGCCGGCTTGACCGACGGGCTACATCCACGGAATAATTTCTGGCGGACCCACCTGAAGGGGCCTCACACCTGCGGCCTCTGCATGCCTAACCCCAAGAGAGTCGATGAGAATGGATCCCGCGACCTCACATGCTGGGAGGCCTAACTACGAGTACTCAACCGATTGAGCTAACTCTTGGGGCTTATATATATATATATATATCCAATAGGAAAATATCTGCCACTCTAAATAAAGAGTGACCATAAATTGTTCCTGAGGAACTCTCGTTATATTCACAGAGAGGAACCAAGTCTTAACCTTGGTCATATCACAAAATTCTCATAATTCATTCACAGAGATTATCCAAAAATACATGGTCTAGATCATGACTAGACTCTTCATGTCTCAAAAAATAGTATGTCTCATATGTTCAGATCCATGTTCCTGTATCATAAATACATCTTCAGTGGCATTAATTGACAAAACCATCTTTCCATCAGGAATTGATTCTAATTCGTTGTTATTTTCTTTGTGTTAGAAAACAGGACTGCAGAGCAATAACATATATACAGTTAAATCATTAAACAAGATGCAAAACACATTAAACACATTATAGAGAGACACAGATATAACGTGGTTCACCCAAACGATGGGCTACGTCCACAAAAAATTGCCAACCCTTTTATTATAGTCCAGAAAGATGAAGGGATACAACCTGCAGCAAAACCGTTACACTTCCTCTTCACGCTCTCTCAGTCTCTCTCACACAATCATAGAGATTGTTTACAATGCAATAATACCATACACAACCGTGTTACAATGCTTTCTTTTATAGGGGAAAAATACCATGGGAAAATACTACGGTTAACCCAATACCATGGGTCTGGATAACTGTTGGCCAACACACATCCCAAGGTAGGGGGAATGAGTGTATAGTACACATGGGTTACAAACACGACTGAATAATATCTCTAGATCTGGATGATCAGGCTGCACAACCAACAATCTCCCACTTGGAGATTGATCACAACAGCTCCACCACTACTGTACTTGCTGGACTATGCTCTGGACCTTGGACTTGGAAAATTTCTTATTTTCAGCTTCATGCTTGAAGGCCAATAGAAACCGAGCATGAACTCAGTTTCTCTTTGGTTACTCCCTTTGTCAACATGTCTGCAGGATTCTGGCTAGTATGTATCTTTTCCAGTTTTAACAGTTCTTCGTCTAGAACGGATCTTATGAAGTGATACTTGAGTTGTATATGTTTAGTCCTTGAATGGAAGGCTGAGTTCTTTGCAAGATGAATGGCACTCTGGCTGTCACTATACATCCTACTGTTCTCCTGCTTCTTACCCAATTCTTCCATGAACCTCTGCAACCAAATCATCTCCTTACTAGCCTCTGTAGCAACAACATACTCTACTTCCGTTGTTGAAAGTGAAACATCCTGTTGCAGTTTTGAAATCCAAGTTACTGCTGTTCCACCCATAGTAAACACATACCCTGTGTTGCTCCTCCTGTTGTCTTTATCACCAGCCATATCTGCATCAACATATCCCTATAGAACATTGTCTAAACCTCCAAAACATAATGCATGAGAAGTGGTACCTCTCAAATACCCGAGAATCCACTGTACTGCTTTCCAATGCTCTTTACCTAGATTATTCATATACCTGCTCACAACTCCCACTCCATGTGCAATATTTGGTCTTGTGCACACCATGGAATACATCAAGCTTCCAACCGCTGATGAATAGGGAATCTTTGACATGTAATCTATCTCTTCGTGTGTCTCTAGACACATAGCCTTGCTTAGTTTGATATGGCTGGTCAAAGGTGTACTGACTGGTTTTGCATTCTGCATTCTAAACCTCTGCAACACCTTTTCTATGTACTCACCTTGAGACAATGTCAATTTGCGATTTTTCCTATCTCTTGTTATTCTCATACCAAGGATTTGCTTTGCATCACCCAAATCCTTCATCACAAATGATTTAGCTAGTTTTGTTTTGAGCACATTTATATCCTGCATGTTAGACCCTGCAACAAGCATGTCATCCACATACAATAACAAGATAATATATCTTCCATTATCTAGCCTCTTGAAATAAACATAGTGGTCAGAATGACATCTATCATAACCTTATTCTGTCATAAACTTATCAAATTTCAAATACCACTGCCTTGGAGCTTGCTTCAGGCCATACAAGCTCTTCTTCAACCAGCAAACCAAATTCTCCTTCCCTTTGACCTCATACCCTTGTGGCTATTGCATATAAATATCTTCCTCCAAATCCCCATGGAGAAAGGTTGTTTTTACATCTAACTGTTCAAGATGCAAATCTTCTACTGCCACTAGACTTAAAATAGCTCTAATTGAAGTCATTTTAGCAACAGGAGAAAATATTTCATCAAAGTCTATACCTTTCTTTTGTGCAAACCCCTTTACAACAAGTCTAGCCTTGTACTGCTTCTTTCCTCCATCTTCTTCCTTCAACCTGTAAACACATTTATTCTGCAATGCCCTTTTTTCTGCAGGCAACTTAACCAGATCCCAAGTCTAGTTTCTTACCAACGAACGAGTCCATCTCCTCATCCATGCCTTGCTCCCACTTCTTTCTAGTTTCTACCTTCATTGCTTCTTCAAAACATTCCGGTTCACCAAAATCAGTCATCAATAAATAATACAGTGAAGGAGAGAATCGTTCAGGGGGTCTACTTAACCTAGTAGATTTTCTTATGCTTGCAGGAGTTTCAAGTACCTGCTGCTGCTCTTGATTTTCTGGTGCCTTTGGAACTTCATTTTATTTGATTTCATCAAGCATTGTGTACTCTATGTTTTCCTTTTCTTCTTTCTTTCCCTGCAACTGATCTTTGTATATGACCTTTTCATTGAATACTACCTCTCTACTTCTAATGCTTTTGCGATTTTTAAGATCCCATAAGCGATAACCAAAATCATCAACCCAGTATCCAATAAAGGTACATTTCTTGGATTTATCCTTAAGCTTTGTTCTATCATCTTTATCAATATGGACAAATGCTTCACAACCAAAAGTTCTCAAAAATGAGTATTTTACTTGTTTACCTATCCATGCCTCCTCTGGAATACCACCATCCAAAGCGCTTGAAGGCCCTCTGTTTATTAAATAAACAACAGTGTTTACAACATCAACCCAAAACTGTAAGGGAAACCCTGCATGCAATCTCATACACCTTGCACACTCCACGATCGTTCTGTTCATCCTTTCTAACACGCCATTTTCTTGTGGTGTTCCAGGGACTGTCTTCTCTCTGCGAATCCCATTGTGTGAACAGTAACTATCAAACTCCTTGCTGCAGTACTCGCCTCCATTATCAGATCTGAGACATTTCAACCTTTTTCCTGTTTCATTCTCAGCCAAAGCTTTCCACTTCTTAAAAGTATCAAACACATCATATTTTTGTCTAATGCAATAAACCCAAGTTTTTCTAGTTGCATCATCAATAAAAGTAACATAATAACGAGAGCCACCAAGAGATTGTACCTGAGCTGGTCCCATACATCTGTATGGAAAATATCTAACTTTTCACTCTTCTTTTGTTTCCCAACCCTGATAAATCTAACTCTCTTATGTTTTCCATAAACACAGTTCTCACAGAATTCCAAACTTACCTACTTCACATTTTGAAGCAGTTTCCTTGAGTGGAGAATCTGCATCCCCTTCTCACTCATGTGGCCAAGCCTATGATGCCACAACGCTACACCTATTTCTGTGGAAGCTATAGAGATAGAATAATCAGTATTACGAGGACATAAATATAACGTACCTATCCTGTCTCCTTTTGCAATTACCATTGATCTTTTAGTGACCTTCCACCACGCTTCTCCAAACGTAGACAAATAGTCGCCATCTCCCAACTTCCTTTTTGAGATCAAATTTCTTTTCATAGAAGGAATTTTCCTTACATCCTTTAGCAGCCAGTCATTTCCATTATTTAACTTAATCCGTACCTTACCCTTTCCAACAATTTTACATGGTTCATCATCCCCCAATAACACATGCCCAAAATCACCTTGAACATAATCATGAAAGAATTTTCGATGGGGTGTAGCATGACATGAAGCCCCTGAATCTACTACCCAGTAATCACTAGTATTATCTAATGCAAGAATCAAAGCATCTTGTAACACATCACTTGCTACATTCGCTTCCTGGGTAGTCTCTTGCTGCCTCTCACATTTCTTCTTTGGTGCTCTGCAGTCTTTCTTCAGGTGTCCTTTCTTACCACAGTTCCAGCACTCTATTTTTTTGAATCTGGACTTGGATCTTCCCTTTTTAGACTTGCCACGATTTCCTGGGCTCCTTCCTCTCTCGTTTTGTCTCCCTCTGCTCTCCATGGTCAATGCATTACTTGATGTCTCACCTGTGTTTTTTCTTCACATTTCCTCACTAAGAATAACACCAACAACATCATCAAACTTAAGAGTGTTTGAACTAGGGACATAGTTACTTACATCCATGACCAAGCTATTCCAGCTTTCTGGCATTGAGCACACACAAAAGGATTTGAAACCGAAATCCGATGTCATCCGACATTTCGTACAGATGTGTCGGACAACAATCATTGAGAAGAACGGCAATAAGGAAAGTTTAATAGCTCCATCGAATATCCAACGCATAAGGCGTCGGATATTCTACTCAGCAAAGTGTCGAATATCCGACCCTGGAGTGTTGAATATCCAATGGTATAGTGTCGAATATCCGATGGTATGTCGACCCAAAAGTGTTGAATATCCAACTCGAGAGTGTTGTTTTTTCGACCCATTAGTGTCGGATATCCGACGGTATGTGTAGGTCTTAAAAAAAAATTATGTAAGGTTTGAAAGATTTGAAATTTTTGGTCCCATATTTTCAACGGTAACTATGTTCAAGGTGTCGAATATCCGACGTTGGGACATTATAAATATAAATTTTTTAAACATTTCAACATGTTTGTTGTAGAAGCGACAAACTATTTGCGAAATTATTTGTTCCTTGACGGACGATTTGCGAAAATTATTTGTTCCTCGACGGACGTTTTCAGGAATTGTTTTATTCTTCAACTGACGGTTGTGGGATTTTTTTTTTCTTCGACAGACAGTTTGCTGGGATTTTTTTATTCTTCGACTTCTCTTTGTTTGACAAAATGTTGATGCGTGGAACTTGATTTTTTAATACAATCGGTTATATTCATTCACGAAGTTTGTGACAAAATGTCAAATGGAAATATTCCGGATCCAAACGAAGACAACCGACAATTGCTTGCTAGATTATGGGATGCAACGAAACGAAGGGTTGATGGCAAATGTTATTGTCCGTGTACTCAATGCAGGGGATTTAAGAGGAGAATAATATTGATCTCAATAGCCACAAAACACTGCAGGGAACATGGACATGTTGAGGGGGGGAACGAATATTGTCCATTTGTAGGTTTAACATTATAAAGTTTATTATATTCTTTGTTTTGGTAATTGTATGTATTATTTTTATTTTTCATATATTAATGTATATCTATTGATGTTTCCATGTATTTATATTAAAGGAAAGACACCTTACAGGATATCGTCCAGAGGAAGTGCTTTCAGAACAAGTTCAGGATCAGGATCATGGAGCATGTATGCTTAATGGAGAACAAGTGAATGATCATATTGAACAAGATGATCATACCAATAATGTAATTGAAGATGATGGTACAAATACATTGATCCATGATTCATTTAATGTTAGAATGGATGATGAAGATGATGTTGATAATGAAAATGATGATGACTTTGATGATGTTCACGATATACCTCTTCTCGATAAGGCATATGAACCCCTTTATGAAGGCTCCAAAACAAATCTTCTCTCTGTTGTATTGTTGATAATGAACTTGAAGGTTATGAATGGTATTTCAAACATTGCAATCACATGGATGCTAAGGTATGTAAAATAATCCATCACATATATAGGATCGTGATAACATTTATCTGTATTCCTCTAATAATTGTATTGTTAACTCATTATTGATCATCGTATGGATGAAGCGTGTTTCGTTAATATTATTTATTTATTACATTAACTATTTTTTAATTTTTTTGTAGCTTGATAGCTGAATTTTTGTTACCACCATCAAATATTTTACCTCGCACATCTTGAGATTTATCTTCCATCATGAAAGAGATTGGAATGCATTATGAAGCAGTTCATGCATGCCCCGATGACCATGTTATATATTATAATCAGCATGAATTTGCAACAGAATGTCCAGAATGTCATGTAAGTAGATATCGTACAGATAAAGTAACAAAAAAGGTGCCTCAGAAGGTTCTTCGTTATATTCCCATCATTCCATGTTTGCAATGACTGTTCAGGTGCAAAAACATAGCGCAATTTATGGATTACCATGCCAGGAACAAAAGTCAATATGATTTTATCCGAATTCTTGCAGATGGTTCTGCTTTTAGAGATATAGAGGAAAAGTGGCCTCACTTTAAAGAAGAACCATGCAATCTTAAGATTTCTTTGGCAGCAGATGGTGGTAATCCATTTGCACAAATGAAATCCATTTACACGGTGTGGCCTATTTTTATTGTCAACAATAACATTCCTCCATGGTTGTCAATAAAAAGGGAGCACATAATGTTGTCGATGATTATTCCAGGTTTTTTTGTCTACAACTGTTTTATTTATAATGTAGTTCTGGCATCTCATTTGTCGTATTATGTTTCCTAATTTCATATATATATCTATTATTTTACTCTTGTGCATGGTTTATATATCTTAATGGTTCTCATAATGATATATTTTATATGTACTTCAAATCAATCAAGTAAGTTCCAAGTCAAAGATATGAATGTATACATCGAACCTCTTATAGATGAGCTACTGAAGTTATGGAATGGCATCACTATGTATGACGTATCTAGACCAATACGACAAAGGCAATTTCAATTCCATGCAATGGTTGTATGGACAATACACGATGCCCCTAGCCTTAACTTCATTTTGTGGTTTGTAATTTTAAGTTCCACTTTAATTGCATTTAATTATATGGAATAGTTAGAATAGTTTATATATGAATATATTTGACATAGATATTCCATATATAAATATTGTAGGTCTTCAGACAAAGGGTAAATTTGCATGTCCAGTTTGTGGTCCTAAGATAAAATATCGTCGTTCAAAAAGCTTAAGAAAGGAGGTGTTTGATGAGTATAGGCATTTCCTCTCTAATAATCACAGGTATAGAACAACTAAAAAAAATATTTTCAATGGGAAGCAGGAGACTGCATTAAAACCACGGAGAATGACACCTCACCTTTGGAAGATGCAATACAATAGAAATCGTCATCATGGTATGTATGGATCATCGTATATGAATTGTTATGTATTTTAATTTTTATTGTGAGTTGTTTACTATAGTGGTCATATTTGATTTATGATGTAATTTATTTATAAACTAATATTCATGATGTCCATCGTGATCATGAAGGAATTAATGGGCTTCCATGAGGAATGAAAAGTCATCCTATTCAATTCAGCAGGTTGCCCTAGTATGAGCACCTACAAATTGCTCATTTGTTTGATACGTGCATATTGGAAAGAATGTTACTGAAACCTTATAGTGACTACTGGAGCTAAGGAGGGGGAAAGATAAAGTTGTGAAAGCTTGCAAAGACATTCAAGAAAGAAACCATGCAATGAAAGGCATCATCCAATTTCATACCAATGGAGAACAAGTTAATATAAACTCAATTCCATGGATGTTTATGGAGCACCAAAGCATTGTTGTCAAAGAAGTAATGCCGAAAATTAAATTTCCCACTGGATTTTGTGCGAACTTGAAGAATATCATAACCAAAAAAGGTGATTTTGCGGGGATCAAAACACATGATTGGCATGTCTTCATCAAGGTAATTATTATTGTTATGTCCATATAATTTTTTTTTCTTCATCTTACTGCGTATATTTTTTTTTCTTGTTTGTATACTCTTTGTTTAATAAATGGCGTGGTTTTTATATTGATACAGTATGTTCTACCTCTCTCTCTCCCGGACAACTTCGACAACAATGTCAAACAAGTTATATATAATCTTGGTAAATACATGAGGTAACTAGTGATTACTTGCATGTGCTTAGTGTTTCTTTAATTCTCAGTATAATTTATTTTTGTTTTTTTGTGCACTATTTCAGCATATATTGTAATTTAATGTTTAGTTTTGTTAAATATCGTTATTGGTTTGCGTCACTTGTATATGGTTGACATATAAAGAAATCCATAAAGAAGATATAAAGTATTGGAGGAGAGAAATTCCTCGTCTCATGTGTGAAATGCAGAAGCATCTACCAATAGCATTTTTCAATGCACATGAACACTACCTCATACACCAAGTTGAGGAGATTGAGTTGTGTGGACCTGTGCACTCAAGGTCCATGTGGATGGTTGAGAGGCACTTGAAATTTATGAAGGGTTTGGTGAGACAACGAGCACATGTTGAGGGTTCTATGATGGAAGGATATACGGTATACCAAAACATGTTGTATGTTAGTGTTAGAGACATTTACCACCTTACACACTCATTTTGGTCAATTTGGCCTAGTTACACCACTATCCTAAGTATTATTGGCTTAATTAACATCAGTGGAGCATTTAAATGTCATCAACTAGATCACATCCATGCCTACCTTCAGTCAAGGAGGCTAGCTTAGCATTCTCCTACATTCGAGGAGGCTAACTGGAGCACTTCGGGTTGATCTGAGTGATATTAATGCACCTAATTGCTAACTAATGGTTACAATTAGTTAAACAAGGTAATGAAGGTGCCTCCCTTCATTAAATTTATTATTTAATGAACTGGAGTCAACAGGGGCGCCTCCAACCACTTTTGATGTTCAGTTACACTTCAGTTAACCTCATCGGGGTTCATTGGAGTCATTGAAGCTCTAGCACTTGATGGTTGGATTGCTATGACATGTGTTGGATCTCTTTTAGTTGAGACTCAGTCATTTATTGCACTCCAACTTCAGTTAGGGCTCAGTGGAGCCAATTAGGGTTTTGATCAGTGGTTAACTTGAGTGTTGATTGTGGCTTACATTCAGTTAAGCTAGACTCACTTAGTCAATAATGACCTCCTTAGGAATTCGAATTGCTTCGCATTCATGCTTGTAGCATGACATTGTAATGTAATTTCTCATTGTTTGTGTGAATATACAGAGCGGCTACTCATTCTGTAGTCCGATTACACCATTTCATGAGTTATTTGTTGATTAATATTTGATGAGACTGATGTTTAGTCCCTAGATCAATGTGCAATATTAATATGGTATCAGAGCTCATGGTGGGATGAAGCTCTATCTCTCAAAAACAATCTTTTTGACAGATTTCTGCATGAAAATTGAGCAATAGCTCAAAAATACAACACTGCACCAGAATCCAAGGCTTACCACTTAATACCCCAAGTAAAGAACTTGTTGATCAAGCTTGCTTGATTGACTATGCTGGGTGTGATGAAAGCCTAAAATGTGCAGGCTATCCGACCTTACATTGCCCTTTCTATTGTGATTTTCAGGTTTTCTATAGGTGAAGCATTCGCTCCAGCAGATCCAGATGGCCTCCTCAGTAGATCTTTTGACTCCATACAATTTCAACTCATGGAAAGGTTACATGGAGATTGAACTATGATCCAAAGGATTCTATAGAGTCACCATGGAAACTGAATATGAGCTTGATTCTGCCATAGAAAAATCAAGATTCTTGAACAAGAAGGATGAAGCATTCAGCTTCTTGTGCCTCTCTATTTCCCAGGATCTTCTTTTCCATCTTCCGGGATTGAAGAATCCAAAAGAAATATGGGACAAATTGGGAACTCTATATGGAAAGCAAGATGACTTGAGAGTTTACCAGCTCGAAAATAAATTAATGTCTCTCCAACCCTCCAATTTTGAGACTCTGAATGACTTTTTCACAAGGTTCAAGCACACTGTTTTACTCTTGAAGCAATGCAAAGTGGAGAAGGCGGATGATCAGATCATCCTCGCAATACTCTCCAAACTTGGGGCTGATTATTCAGTTTTTGTTTCTACATTACGTGCGGGGAAGCTCACAACCCCTGATGGAAGATTCCTCCACTCAATGCCTTCATTGAGTCCCTAACAAGTGAACATGACAAGCTTGTCCAGATGGGGATCATCAGATCTTCCCGTGATCAAGCCCTCCATGTCTCGGGGCCCAAAGATCCGAAGGGTAAAGGAAAGCAACAAAAGAACCCAAAAACTAAATTTTATGCTCCTAAGCCTAAAGTTGAAAAACAACAGCATGATGAGTCTTCCGGGTCAAGGAAGAACAAAGGAAAAGGGAACCATGGCAAGGAAAACGTCAAGTGTTCATACTGTGGGAAGGGCTTCCACCTTGAACATGCCTACATGAAGAAGAATCTTGATGAAGCTACCTCTCTCCTTGAGAGAAATCACATCGATCTTCCAAAAATCTTTCGGGGGAGAGATCAGCAAGATCGAGAACCACAGCATGAAAAAGGTCATGCCCTCATGGCAAGCACTTCGAAGTCCAAAGCACTCTTGATTGATTCTGGAGCTTCGAACCACATGATGGCTGAAAGAGACTCCTTTTAATTCTTGGAGACCAGCAAATCCATCCCCATCCACATGGGAGATGACTCCACCATCATTTCAAAAGGACAAGGTACTATTGATCTTGAAAATGGCTTTTTTTCAAATGTTTTGTATGTACCGTCTCTGGCATCAAATCTCCTTAGTGTCTATCAGATGACACATACTGGAGTGCCTAAGAGAATTTATTTCAGCCCAAATGATGTTGAGATAATGGAGCTTGCATCCGGGAAACTCATTGCTAAAGGTCTTGCAAACCATTATGCAAGAGCCTATGAGTTCTCCCACTTTGTGCCGGATGCAAAGCCCACCGCTCTGCTAACTCATGGAAATGAGGTTAGTAGGCTGTGGCATGAAATGTTTGGCCATCTAAATTTCAAATATTTTCAACAATTATAGAAAAAATCCATGGTTGAATTCCTCCCTATCATCAAGGCAACCACCGGAAATTGCAAAGGCCGTGTGATTGGAAAACACCCTGAGCACAAGTTCGATCAGGGGAAGGCAAACCGAGCTACATGCATATTGGGGCTGATACATTCTGATATCAGTGGTTCGATGCCTGTCACATCCATGAATGGATCAAGGTATATTTTGACCTTTATTGATGATTTTTCAAGGTACACATGGGTCTTCTTTCTCAAAAAGAAGTCTGAAGTATGTGAACAATTTTCTGAATTGAAGGCCTTGATCGAGAATGCCTCTGGGCTTAAGATAAAGATCTTGAGATCTGATAATGGAGGGGAGTATTTCAGTAATGATTTTCTGCACATATGCTCCCAAAGTGGATTCATGTCCAACATTCTATTCCCTACACTCCCCAGCAGAACGGAGTAGTGGAAAGGAAGAATCGGTCTCTCAAGGAGATGACCACCTGTATGTTGGAATCAAAGAAGCTTGCTGCAAATTTGTGGGTTGAAGCCATGCATGCTATAGAATACATTCAGAATAGGGTGCGACACTCATTCGTGAAATGGAAGACCCCTTTTGAAGCATACTTCGAACACAAGCCGGATGTATCGAACCTACGGGTGTTTGGGTCCACTGCATGGGCCCGGATTCCGCTTGATAAAAGAAGGGATTTGAAACTGCAAAGCATAGAATGTTTGTTCATTGGGTATCCTGATGAATCAAAAGTATTCAAGCTGCTGGATATCAAAACCAACCATATCATCATCGAGAGAAGTGTCAAGTTCGATGAGCCTCTTCAGGAGGTGGAACTAGTGAAGGAGAAAATTGCTGAATTTCCTTTCTATTCTACTGAATATTTGGATAATGAAATTGGGGGTGATGACCCTGATTTGGATCCTATGATTTCTGATATAAGTGTGCAGCAATCATCAGATGCTGAATCAGAACTTGAAGTGCAAAATCATCTTCCTACATGGGCCCGACAGACACTCTCCTCCGCAGGAGATAACATTGGAAATCTAGATGATCCTAGGAGAACCCGGTCTGATTTCCAAAGAGCAGGTATTGCGTTCTCTTGTCCTAATAATTTGCTGTATAAAACTTGCTATTTGATGATTAGTTCAGATCCAAAATCCTACTACCATGCTCGGAAGGATCCGAGATGGCAAGTTGCCATGGATGAAGAGATGAATTCTCTTCAGAAAAACACTACTTGGGAGCTAGTTTCTCTTCCTATGGGAAGGAAATTGGTTCAATGCAAGTGGGTGTTTTAGACCAAGGTTGCTGCTGATGGAAGCACCTGCAAATATAAGGCAAGGTTGGTGGCAAAAGGTTTCTCTCAGGTCCAAGGTGTGGACTTCCATGAGACCTTTGCACTAGTTGCAAAAATGGACTCCATCTGCCTTGTTTTGTCAATTTCAGCATCTAAGCACTAGGAAGTGCATCACATGGATGTTAAGTCAGCCTTTATACATGGAGATATTCATGAGGAGATATACATGAAGAAGCCTGAGGGCTACATCACTAATCCATCTTTGGTTTGCAAGCTAAAGAAGTCACTATACGGGTTAAAACAGGCCCGAAGAGAGTGGTATTCCAAGATGGATGCCTTCCTTCTCTTGCAAAACTTCCAAAGGTGTAGATCAGATCCAAATGTGTATTTACAGTAGTCTGATGGTCATATTATTATTATTGTTTTATATGTTAATGAATTACTGATCACAGGTAGCACAGTTGCCTCCATTTCAGCCATCAAAACTACTCTCCACAATGCCTTTGAAATGAGTGATTTGGGGCTCCTAAAACAATTTTTGGGGCTCGAAATTGAGCAAAATTATGATGGGATTATGGTCACTCAGTCCAAATACATTTCAGACCTGTTAGTAAAGTTTAACATGGTTGATTGTAGGCCTGCACCATTCCCTTTCCTTTCAGGGATCAGCCTTGAAGAAGGAAAAAGCACACCTCCCATGGACTGCACTATCTATCGACAGCTAATTGGTAGCTTGTTGTACTTGACACATTCTCACCCTGATATCTATTATGCCATGAATTTTGTATCAAGATACATGCATCAACCTCATGATATTCATTGGAAGGCAACCAAGAGGATCCTCCAGTATATTCAGGGAACCAGAACCTACATCATTCACTATGCTGTAGACTCCGAGCTAGAGCTGGTTGGATGTGACAGATTTCGATTAGGCGAGTGATTATATTGATCAAAAGTCTACTTTTAGATATGTGTTCATGTTTGGTGGTGGCCCCATTTTCTGGTCTAGCAAAAAGCAGGCTGCCATAGCACTATCTTCAGCAGAGGCCGAGTATCGAGGAGCGATGAATGCTTGCATCCAAGCAGTTTGGTTGCAAGGCATTCTTTCAGAGTTTGATCTTGGTAGTACTTTTTCCACTGTCCTATTTTGTGACAATCAAAGTGCTATTAATATTTCCATAGATCCAGTTACCAAGAAGAGGACCAAGCATGTAAAGATCCACATGCACTATATCAGGGAGCTAGTGCATGACAAGACCATCAGTCTGCAACACTGGCCGACTGATGAGCAGATTGTAGACATCTTCACCAAGAGCTGTTCAGAAAATAAGTTCACTTACCTCCGTTCACTGTTGGGGGTGATTCAGACTACTTTCAGTGTTCAGCTTGAGGGGGGGTTTTTCCCACTAGGTTTTCCCTCTTTTCCTCACTTAGTTTATTTTTGAGCATTGTTTTAGTTTCAGCATTGTACAGGGTGACCTATGGCCTTAGTTGCTGGGGCCCTAGCATTTTTATGCATTGATGTTTTCTAACTCCTCATGAGTATAACTTAAGGGGGGGTGTTGGAGACATTTACCACCTTACACACTCATTTTGGTCAATTTGGCCTAGTTACACCACTATCCTAAGTATTATTGGCTTAATTAAAATTAGTGGAGCATTAAATGTCATCAGCTATATCACATCCACGCCTACCTTCAGTCAAGGAGGCTAACTTAGCCTTCTCCTACATTCAGGGAGGCTAACTGGAGCACTCTGGGGGTGATCTGAGTGATATTAATGCACCTAATTGCTAACTAATGGTTACAATCAGTTAAACGGGGCAGTGAAGGTGCCTCCCTTCATTAAATTGATTATTTAATGAACTGGAGTCAATAGGGGCACCTCCAACCACTTCTGATGGCTAGTTACAATTCAGTTAACCTCATAGGGGTTCATTGGAGTCATTGAAGTGCTAGAACTTGATGGTTGGATTTATATGACATGTGTCTGATCTCTTTCAGTTGAGACTCAGTCATTTATTGCACTTCGACTTCAGTTAGGGCTCAGTGGAGCCAATTAGGGTTTTGATCAGTGGTTAACTTGAGTGTTGACTGTGGCTTACATTTAGTTAAGCTAGACTCACTCATTCAATTCGAATGACCACCTTAGGAATTTGAATTGCTTCTCATTGATGCTTATAGCATGACATTGTAATGTAATTTCTCATTCTTTGTGTGAATATACAGAGCGACTACTCATTCTGTAGTCCGATTACACCATTTCATGAGTTATTTGTGGAATAATCTTTGATGAGATTGATGTTTAGTCCCTAGATCATTGTTCAAGATTAATAGTTAGTGAATATCTTCCTATTTTAGCGTCAAAGCTCAATTTATGTCGCATTTGTGATCTGGGCTCCAATAACAAATTTGAAGGGGAGCAACTGAAGGGGAAAGGTAGATTGAGGAAGATGAAAGGTAATTATTAGCTAGTGGATGTTTATTATATCGTTCATATTCTAATTGTATTTTCTAGTTATAATTGCTTCAATTAAGAGCATATACTTTGTTCATGAGATTTACACGCTTCTTTCATTTTAATGGTTATTGTCATTAAACAGTTGGTCGAGAATGGGATGCAATTCATTTATACATCGCAAACAATATTGACTGGATGAAGGTATGGATTGAACGATGCCACCAATCAGGTCATGGAATATCATGGGAAGTTGTGGCTTCATTGGTAAACGTAGGACAACTCAATGGAGATAGAAATCTAACAGTAAGGGAAATCAATTTGGCATATGGTGTAAAAGATAAAATGGCAAGCCTATAATTAATCAATCCCTCTAAATCTTTTATTTTGCAAATTACATTTTGACGTACATGTTCTTCTTTTCCATGTATTGCTGCATAAGGATTGAATGGTTGTGTAATCTTTTCATGTATTGCTTATTGCAGGTAAAACACCATAAGGCTATGGTCTGCAATGGAGGTAGATATCGGATCAAAAAATTGGATGAAATAAAGAAAACATCAGATTTTGGGATATCTGCTGTCTTTGAGGTTACCAATGTTTCATCTAGAACTGACAGACATCCAGAAGTCTCAAAAAATTGATACTATGGGTATTTGAAAGATATTATATAGTGTGAATTTAAATCCTTTAAGGTAGTTCTATTTGTTGTCAAATGGTACAGGTTACAATTGAATCAATGTGATCCCGATAGAACTATTATTGAACATGATAATGGATTTACCATGGTAACACACAAGGTTGTTTGAGCCAGGAACAAAGCCCTATGTTCTTCCAAGCCAATGTGAACAGGTATTTTACTCAGAGGTTCCAAGTAAAGCGGGCTGTTCATTTGTTGTGAGACATGATCGAAGGGGAAGGCCGGTAAAGTATAACCTAGACGATGCTAATGAAGAGGTTTCTCTAAAAGAAGGATACGATGACGCAGAGCATGATCAACATGATTTAGGTGATGATGATGATCCAACAGAAGATGTACTCCAAGAAATAGTTGAATCTGATGATGTAGCAAACAATGCTGATGAAAGTTATACCGACGATGAAACGATGAGCATAACTGATGATGATGACGATGATGATATGGCCAACTCTTACAATGTTGAATCTAGATTTGATGATACAGATGATGACTTGGATGAAGAAGACGATGACATGGATGAAGAAGACGATGAAATATAATTAATGAAAGGTGAATATTTAATTAGACCTATTATTTTATCTTATTTTTTTTAAAGAGTTACTAACCTCATCACCATCACCATCGTCCTCATGTTGATCATCATCATCATCATCATCTTCGTCGTCATCTTCCTCATCAGACATCTTCATCTTCATCATCATCTTCATCATCATCTTCATGATACATCTTCATCCTCATCATTCTCATCAACATAATCATCACCAACATCATCGTCTTCATCATAATCGATGAAGATGACATCGTTATCCTCATGATCATTGTCATCATCATTATCGTTTTCATCGTCGTCATCAAAATCATAATTATCATCATCATCGTCCTCATCGTCATCATCAAAATAATAATTATCATCATCATCTTCATCATCGTCCTCATCATCATCTTCATCATCGTCGTCATCATCATCATCATCATCATCATCTTCGTCGCCATCATCATCATTAAAATTAAACCTAGATCAAATTAATTACTTCATATCATCATCATCGTCGTATGTAGCATCGTCATCGTCTTCATCATCGTTGTCGTCATCGTCAACGATGAAATATAATGAAAGGTAAATATTTAATTAGACCTATTCTTTTATCTCATTTCTTTAAAAAAAGAGTTACAGACATCATCATCATCATTGTCATCATCATGTGGATCATCATCATCATCATCCTCACCATCCTCATCACCATCATCAACATCGTCATAATCATCATCATCTTCATCATATATAATCATCACCATCATCACCATCATCATAATCATCATAATCATCATCATCATAATCACCCTCATCATCATCTTCATCATCATTGTCGTCGTCATCATCGTCTTCATCATCATGACCATCATCATCATATATCATCATCCTCATCAACATAATCATCACCAACATCATCATCTTCATCATAATCAATGAAGATGACATCGTTATCCTCATGATCATTGTCATCATCATTATCATTTTCATCGTCGTCATCAAAATCATAATTATCATCATCATCGTCGTCGTCGTCGTCATCAAAATCATAATTATCATCATCATCTTCATCATCATCATCATCATCGTCATCATCATCATCTTCATCATCGTCGTCATCATCATAATCATCATCATCATCATCATCATCTTCATTGCCATCATCATCATTAAAATTAAACCTAGATAAAATTAATTACTTCATATCATCATCATCGTCGTCGACATCGTCAACGATGAAATATAATGAAAGGCAAATATTTAATTAGAACTATTCTTTTATCTTATTTCTTTTTAAAAAGAGTTACGAACATCATCATCATCATGTGGATCATCATCGTCATCATCATCATCATCATCATCATCATCTTCATCATATATAATCATCATCATCATAATCATCATAATCATCATCATCATAATCACCCTCATCATCATCTTCATCATCATCATCGTCGTCATCGTCGTCTTCATCATCGTCGTCTTCATCATCATGACCATCATCATCATATATCATCATCCTCATCAACATAATCATCATCGACATCATCATCTTCATCATAATCGATGAAGATGACATCATTATCCTCATGATCATTGTCATCATCATTATCATTGTCATCGTCGTCATCAAAATCATAATTATGATCATCGTCGTCTTCATCAAAATCATAATTATCATCATCATCTTCATCATCATCGTCATCATCGTCATCATCATCATCATCATCATCTTCATCGCCATCATCATCATCATCATCGTCGTCTTCGTCGTCTTCATCTTCATCGCCATCATCATCATTAACATCATCATCATCATCATCATCATCATTTCTTTTTAAAAAAAGTTACGGACATCATCATCATCATATTTCTTTTTAAAAAGAGTTACAAACACCACCACCACCATCATCATCATCATCAACATAATCATCACCAACAACATCATCTTCATCATAATCGATGAAGATGACATCGTTATCCTCATGATAATTGTCATCATCATCACAATTGTCATCGTCGTCATCAAAGTCATAATTATCATCATCGTCGTCGTCGTCGTCGTCATCATTGTCATCATCATCATCTTCATCATCGTCGTCATCATCATCATCATCTTCATCATCATCATCATCTTCATCATCGTCGTCATCATCTTCATCATTGTCATCATCATCATCTTAATATGTTAGTTATAAATATTTTTAGCATATAAATATTTTAACAAATTAAATTAATATATATATATATATATATATATATATATATATATATTTTAAATTAATTTCTTTCTTAATCTAAATTTTTATTAATTTGAATGTTGTAAAATTGAGTTAATTATATTGCCAAATACTATAAATAAATATTAATTTAAAGTGATTTATGCCTAAACCTTTATCATTTGAAAATGCACATAAGCTACATTGTAGTTAGTAACGCACATGGTTTTCTTTTGACGTGATATTTGATAATAAAAATAAAGTGAATATAGCTATAAATATTTATTTTATTTATATTTGAAATATTTTATATGAAATTTTAAAATTTATCATTTTATTTTTGTTTTGAATGTTTTAAGTTTATTTTAAAAAATTATTTAATTTAAATAATATATTTATATAGAAGAATGTAGTTAGCAAAATTGACGTCCAAATTTTTTACTTAGTTTATTGCTATAATAAAAAGATTAGATTTTAGATTTTGTAGATAACTTTTATGTTTCCAAATTCAATATCAAGAATGGAGTAAACATGGAAAGATGTTAAGAATGTAGAACATAACATTAATGTTTTTTTTAAATCTTTTACATACCTTATGGCTCACGAAAAGATATTAGATTCCAATTTTTTCATATATCTTTGATCTTACCGCAACTTTAAAGTTTGGTGACAAACATCAAAATCATTTTAGATATTTAGACTTTGTTAAATTGCCACAACAATGGCTTCTTAAGTTGTTTAAATGTTGTCATTCCACCCACCAAAGTTTGACTCTCCTAATTGTTGTCATTCCAACCACCAAAGCTTGAGTCTCCTCAATAGCATATTTGTGCCTTATAGCTATTAAATAAGATATATGTCAAGGTTCTTAGTAAAAGTGTATGTGATAATAAATTATTGTTCTCTTCTTTCTTTTATTAGGAAATTTTGACTTTTTTTTATGATGGTGATGACAATGATGACAACAATGTTACCATATTGGTCTATCATATTTTGTTATATTGAATCCAAGCTAAAAAAGGGCACAAATAAGATTATAATGATTATAAAAGAATTCGGCCCTTTTTAATTTTGAAATTGATTTAAAAAGAAAATTTCCAAGCCATGCATGCTTTAAAAACCATCATCCTCATGATCATTATCATCATCATCATCATCATTTTCATCATCGTCATCAAAATCATAATTATCATCATCATCGTTGTCGTCATCGTCATCCTCACCATCCTCATATCATCATCATCATCATCATCATCATCATCATCATCATCTTCATCATCGTCTTCATCATCATCGTCTTCATCATCTTCATCATCATCGCCGTCATCATCACACATCATCATCATCATCATCACACATCATCATCACACAACATCATCATCACACATCGTCATCATCATCATCATCGTTGTCTTTATCATTGTCATCGTCTTCATCATCATCGTCGTCATCATCAACAATGAAATATAATGAAAGGTAAATATTTAATTAGACCTATTCTTTTATCTTATTTCATTTTAAAAAGAGTTACTAACATCATCATCATCATCATGTGGTTCATCATCGTCATCATCCTCACCATCCTCATCATCATCATGAACATCATCCTCATCATCATCATGAACATCATCATCATCATCTTCATTATCATCAACATCATCTTCATCATCATCATCATCATCTTCATCATCATCTTCATCATCATCAACATCATCATCATCATCAACATCATCATCCATCAACATCATCATCATCCATCATCATCATCATCGTCGTCGTCGTCATCAGCAACATCATCGTTGCCATCAACATCATCATCAACGTCATCATCATCATCATCATCATCAACGTCGTTAGCATTTTCATCATTTCATATGATATCAAGACGACCATCATCATCATCATCATCATCTTCATCATCGACAACATCATCATATTCATCATCATCATTGTCATCATCTTCATCATCATCATCTTCGTCTTCATCATCATCGTCATCTTCATCCTCATCATCATCATCCTCATCTTCATCATCATCATCATCATCATCATCATCATAATGATCAGCATCATGGATGACATCATGATCATCACCGACATCATCATCATCAACGACATCCTCATCCTCATCATCATCTTCGTCTTCATCATCATCATCATCTTCATCCTCATCATCATCATCCTCATCTTCATCATCATCATCATCATCATCATCATCATAATGATCGGCATCATGGATAACATCATGATCATCACTGACATCATCATCATCAACGACATCCTCATCCTCATCATCATAGATTCACTGCACACATAAAGACTCACATAGATACACCCCCCCTCTTTGTATATATAAACAAATAAAACATAGTATATATATAAAAATAAAACATAGTATATATATATAAATAAATAAAATAAAGCATAAATAAATAAATAAAATAAAACATAAAACAATATATATAAATAATTATAAAACAATTATTTTAAATACATATATATAAATAAAAAACAAAAACATAAAACAATAAAAAAACTAACAGTCGCGCTATTTTCATTTCAGCTTCATGAGAAAGCTTCTTTCTTTGTTCTGCTGTGCATCTCGTCAGGTGCTTGTTGTTCAGTGATCAGCGATGTTCTGAGCAACTTGGCCAGAGAATAATATCAGTGGGAGCAACGATTTGGATAGTGGGAGCAACGATTTGGACCCACGAAGACTAAGGAGAGTGGATTGTGGTTTTGTAGCGGAGAAGGAGGCCAATTGTCAGTCGAGACAATGCATCCCAAAATTGTGAGTACCATGCCCTAATTCATGTCTATTTTAAAATTTTTAATATAGTTCTGCAAATCTCCAGGGTTTCTAAGCCAATAGAGGAAAGGCAGAGGCTATTAGAGCAGGTTACCCTCATTGATCAGCACCCAAAGTTTGACTCTCCTAATTATTGTCATTCCACCCAAAATAGAGTTAATAGGGGTAAAAATAGAGTTGCATTTGACAGTTTCATTTGACCCGCATTTGACCCATATTGGCTGATATGGATTCTGAAGTCTGGCCAGTCTGAGCGTTACAGTTAGTGGAAGAACCCACCACATTTTGGTTCGCATTCAAACTGGTTTTGTTGTTTTTATTTGAGTTATCTCAGCAACTAGTTCCCAAATAAGCTATTAAGCTGACCCCACCGAAATGAGATGCTTAAGGGAGGTTTAGAGAAGGATTCGAGTTCCCCCATAGCCACAATAGATAGAGTTTTTCTGCTCACATGTATGCTCGGCTCTGTGGAGAAGGATGAAAATCGGTCGCTGCCCCGAGTAGGATTTCCGAGCCCTATTTTGTTATAAGCAAGAAACTCGAACCTAAACCCTAGATCATTCAAGATCATTATAAAATCCCTAGGTTAGAAAGAAACTCGAACCTAACCCAGTATTTTCCAAATTGTAGTGACAACAGGGGTTTGCCTGAATTCTGCCAAATGTTATGGATTTCTTCTTTAAGGTGTTTTATTATAGAAACCTTATATTAGAAAGCAACTCGAACCTAACCTAGTAATTCCCAAGCTCTAAACACCATGAGAGCTTGGACTATAAATATATTTTCATTAAGTGATTGAATGAAGTAAACCACTTACAATAACTATTATTTCAAAATATTAATTTTTTTTCTACATACCTGTAAATATCATCATCAAACAAAATTGTCCATGAGGACAGAGTTCAAGAACTCTATCCACATGAACTATATCTCACAAAAGATAACAAGTGTTCAGCCAAGCAATGGAGAATATTCATGGTATTATGTTTCACAAGTTTGCCATGTTGCAACCTAATGAAAAATAATACCACGAATCGTCACCATTATTAGCCAACACTTATTAGCTATTTTAGAGTTAGTGAATTGAAAGTGGCTAAGTCAATGCAAAAAAGAAAGGTAATAAGTTTGACTAAATAAACTATTTTGATAATTGTACCTTGTTTACTAAATAAACTAGTTTGATAATTGTACCTTATCAACCATGTATACTATTTACTAATGTATAATATATAATATTTATTAATGTTGTCTAATGTTTACTCATGTTTAATGTATAATGTTTATTAATAAACATCAATTATTATCAAATGTTATTAATACATATGGAATGTGAAATGTTTCATGCCTAATGTTATTAATGTCTAATCACTAATAAAGCCAATTATTTACACATAGCTAAATTAATAAAAATTCACCAACCATTTAGCAAAATCATCACCAGCAAAAATGTGAGGAAGGAGTGCATCACCCATTCTAGAGAAGAACAATTCGCTAGGGCACAAAAGGAGGTCAAAACTTCTGCATGTAACTTCCCATTTCATCGAAGGACCTATACTATACTTCCTAGTAAGTCTCAGCTTCATCGACAACATATTGAATCCAAAATGTGAAGAACACCATTGGAGAGTGTGTTTTTCCTCAGTTGGTGGTCAACTGCTGGAGAGCAGCACTACATCTTCTGCTACATGCATGGCTTGCATGCCTCACATATCTCGACATACTAGCAAAATTATTATTATTGGTATGTGTACCTTCTCTCACTGACAATCTTCTTCCTATTTGTTCTCCAAAACAACTATATTATAGGGCGTTTTGGCACGACATTGTTTTGCATGCAACTTTTATTTTGTCAATCTAGCATAACTAAAGCACCGAACCTACAAACATACTATCAAAACAATAGAATATCAGTTTGGGATACTATATTTTTCCATTCGGTGATCCAGTACCTTTTGTAATACCTTCAACCCTTCAAAACATAGGGGATAAGAGAAGGTAGTTGTGGTACCTAACAAGGAGAACCTAGATAATGCCTATAAACGGGTCATTAATGGTGATGATAAAAAATAGTGTCACCTTTGAATTGCTTCAATAGCTTATAAATAGTAAAGAATCCCTACTCTAGAAATATCATTTCATGAAATAAAACACACCATAATCCACACGTAATTTGATAAATGAATGGAAATAACTATCAATGGGCAATAATAATAATAAAAATATACCCATAGATCTTAGTTTAGGGATGTATTGAGGTTTATACCAGATATTTGATAGTGTATGCATCCAGTACTTGCTCATTACTTGATCACTAATATCAATTGATATACCATCACGCTTATTGGTAACTCCAATTTTTTCACATTTCTAGTAACCTACAAATTCCAAACTCTTTGTTTTCACGGAGTTTTTGTGAGGTTATGGGTGCAAAAATATTGGAGATTGGAATCCTAAGGTTGATATTGGTACCTTCAAATTTTTAGATACCATGATAGTTTTATGGTTTCTAATCCCATGGATCCTCCTTAATTGATACCATGACAGTTTTATGGTTGCTAACCCCAAGGGTCGTCAATTGGTAGACGCTCATGTGAAAGCTCACATAGGCCTCAAGATCAAATCCCATTGAGTCCCTTGGTGTTACCAGTTGATATTCCCTCTAGTGATTACCATCATCCTCCATCCTCAAAACCATGGAAAAGGGGGAAATCCACATAACCCACCCCAATCCTCATGGAACATATTGAAACAACCCAATGTCCAGGTTGTAGATGGGTTGTGGAGCCCACTACAATGAACTAGACAATCAATGTATGAAATCTAAGGCTCAAAGCACTATCCATGAAAACCTAACCTCTTATGTTTCTCTTTCCTAAGAAAGAGACCCCGAGAATATGTACATGTAAACCCTAACATCCTTCGTGTTGTTCTTGCCTATGAAATAGATTCGAAGCATCTCTCTGTGTAAGCCCTAACCTTCTTCCTATTTTTATCCTCGCAAAGAGACTCAATGAATTCATCCATGTAACCCTAAGCTTCTTCCTATTGTTTTTCTTAGAAAGGAGGTTAGATAATGAAAAATGCAAGGATAGTCTAAGCAAGGCAACTGTGCTCTCGAAAATATAGGTTCTCCAAAGAAACAAGTCTCAACCAAGGAACCTCCTTCTTTGAGCTTCTTCATTACTCCCAATCTCAATGTATTGGCACTTTCCAGTGCTTTAACACTTTCATTCTGTTAGGTTCTTTTTCTTTCTTTTAGGCATTCCTTGGGGATGTATTTTTGCCTCCCCCTTGTCATCTTTGTCTATTGTATTCAGTTTACAATTCCATGGATCAATTTGATCTTTATTGAACATGAATATTTATATTAAATTAAATCAAGTATTATACACAAAATATTATGTATATATATATATATATATATAACCCTAAGGAATATTTAATGGTCACTAAAATAATTTTTTTCCTATGATTATTTTTTAACGATTCATGACATACATGCCTACTCATTTCCTCTTTCTATTTTTTCCCCATTAATAGATTGACCTCCACAATCGTGTTGGTCTAGTCCCCTTGACAATCATAATTAAGCACAATTACCGGATTCGGCCCTAGGATTAACCACACCCAAATCAGATTCTTGAATTCTTTCACCTCGTTTTGACTAATATAAAGTTGTTTACGTAGGATAATGTAGGATAATTAGGGTTATTTAGGGTTAGGGTTTTGAATGCCTGATTCCTAATTTTGGGATGACTGGCACACTCGTATTGAACTCTTCAGTCAATTCAGATCGCACACTCGTTCTTGTAACCTTGTAATTAAACAATCAACTACCACTTAGGATCTCATTACCTTTGCACCTTCACCCAACCCGAGACTTGTCAAAGCTAACCTAAAATGAAACAACACTCCCCCTAGTGGCACTCATGGCACCTAAAGTAACTAATTCTAGGTTTGAACTTGCTCTATTTTCTTGCTCTTTTTGCTATAGATCGTATGTCTACTTAGTGGGACACCAAATCACATTAATTATTGTTACCAGACATAGAAACTCAGTATATTATGAAAATATGATTTTCAAATTTTCAAAAACTTGAAATTAAATTTAAATTTAAGTTTAAATTTAAAGAATAAAAATATAAAATTAATTACCATTTTACGCAATATTACGTACATAAATATTATATTATTAAATATTAAAATATTTATAAAAAAAATTCATAAACTACTATATAGTTATAAAGTCAAAAAACTTTTGATTAGAAAGAGAAAATTGTAGTGTACGCAAGGGTCGATATTACATTACTTGTTAATAATACGTTAGTGGTATCTTGTAACAACTATTTTGGCAATGATCAAGGTGTGAAGAGGGAGTCCAAAATGATATGTGGAGGTGCAACATGATCCTGTATGGCGTGCCTCCATTCTACTGTAGTTTGAAGAGATGTTGGCGAGTGTGCTTTGTACATTCGATTGGTGCAAGGTGAGAGCAGCAAGATGTAGACATCAAAGGGATGGGGTAGGAGACATAAGGCGCTTTGTACATTAGATTTATAATTATTCCTTGGTGTGAGTGATATTTGATGTTTCCTTTCCCATTTTCCATCCCCTTGGTTTCATCAAATCATTGAGGAAGGCATGATATAGTTACTTTTAAGAGCCTTTTGATTTGCGCAGAATATTCTTTTTTGGTTCTTTCTACTATGGGATTGCCTTAGGGTTGAAAATTAGTATGGGAAAACAAGTTAGCGTTGCCTTAGGGTTGAAAATTAATATGGGAAAACAAGCATCATCATGACAAGCTAAAAGGAATAAATCAACAAATATTACAGACTGATATAAATGTATTTAAAACATTCTTTTCATTCCTGAATGTGCCAAGTAGCAGATCTGGAAATGTCCGCTCTTCACCACCATGGATTAGATATATATATATATATGATTGCTGTAGGTTACCATTGGGAAATATGCCTCCAAGAATGCCTATAGCAGCTGGTCTGATTTCTTCCATTATTGTGGTGGTACCTATTTGAAATCTCCCAACTATTCAAGTTAGCATAAAAATCTGTTCAAGTTGAAATCTCCCAACTCTGTTATTGTGGTGGTACCTATTTGTGACATGAAGATACATACTAGATCGGCATAAAACTTTGTTTCTTAGAGCAGTATGGGTGAACAATATAAGACTACAAATCAATGATAAGTTAGGGATAATATTCATTATAAAAGGACCTTTGGGTAGGAAGAACAGGGCATCAATTCATCCTCCATTGGAGTCCTTCAACCATTCATCTCGCTCCCCTTCGTTCGTAGGTCTCAAAATATTTACTTTGGGAACAAAGTACTTATACAGTTCGATCAAATCCATCAGCTGTGCAAGATGTTGAAAGTAAGGATATTGTTTCATGTCTCAATTTTGTTGTCAAAAAGAATACTGAAAAGTTAGGAAGTACCAAAGTTAGTCATTATGTGCACATGGACTTAATGTAGGGAGAGAAGTCATGTCTACTTTTTTGTTCTTGAATGGGAGCAATGATGAAACCACAATAGTGGTTTATAGATGGCAATCATGTAATGGAAATCACAAGGAAACTATCAAACATTGAGAAGAATCATTGCACTGACAGGGCAAATATATACAGAGATGACATGCCGGATGATTGAAAGAGCTACCTAAACCACGAAATGCCAACTCGAAACAGGTCAAACCTGCGGCAAAATATCCCTAAACATTTACATGTACCTACCACCGAACCTATACATTTAGGAACGTTTCATACCCACTCCAAAGCCCCCAAGAGTAGGGAAACACTAGGTATGAGCTGGCTAAACCCAACATTATTAAAAGATATATCTTTGGTGGGGAATCAAATGTCACTTTCAGAAATGAACTTGTTTTGAATAATAAAAATCCTTAATCAACCAAAAGCTTCATGCATTGACCACATTAAATAAAATACCTACCACAAACTCCTGCTACAAACTACAAAATACAAGGTTTATGATATTTCAAAACATACCAGCAGGTACAATCAAATAAAAAAATTTGTGTACAGTTACAAATTTGCAAACATGTCAAAAACGCATTAAAACCAGCACAAAATTAGAAAAGGTCCTTAGTGTTACCCTCCATTTTGTATGGGTGTCCACCGGTGATTCTAATCTCACTCTCCAGGGGTGAAGTTGTCATGATTGTAATCTTGAAATCAAATCTAGGCATTTATGAGTTGGTTTTGAAATTTGGACAGTTTATGGAGTGTAACAGTAGTGAGCCCTTTCATTTTCAGTTATGAGCACACTAGGAGCAATGTTGGGCAATCATATGGGCATAAACAGCTCTAGAAACAAGTATGAGCATCAAAGGGACAAATCTAAGCACTTTGGGAGCATTCTGAAGGTCACAACAAACATTAAAGCATCTCAAATCAGCTATAATTAGGCCAAATTTCAGATCTAGGCACATTGCAGCCCTAAAAGATGATGATCAATGGAAATAGGAGGTGGTCTTTGCAATTCTGGCTATGAAAATGAGAAATCTGTGAGTGAAAGCAACCCTAAAATCTCATTCATATGCCTTATAGCAGCATCCACATGAATTTTGGGCACAAACAAACCTGTTTGACAGTAAAAAAGGGTATGAAGCAACCCTATTTCAACATCTTGGGCACCCTTGTGCACTTATCCATCACCAAATAGGACTACCTCTAAATCTGGGCCAAATTGGAGGGTTAAAAGGCAGTTCTGGGCATGAATAGCCCTATGAAAAGTGATGAAAAACGGAAAAAATAGGCTTTGAGAAATGTTGGGTTGAATTTGAGGGTTGAAATGACATTAACAATCAATTCTGGGCACAGATATGGACATAAAGAGTAGGCCTGGGCACTCCAACAGCCTCAAACCTTCATTTTGGGCATAAATAAGGGCTGTTCCAACCTCCTAATCAACAATTTATAGTAGTATCATGAATTCTAGGTGCTTTTTCTCCATAAAAGGGGGGTAAACAAACTTAAATAAAACAAATATCATTTAATTTCAGACCCTGTAAACCAATTTGGATTGTACTTTAGGTGATTCTCGGCAGTCTCTTGAAGGAGATCAGTAGAAAATAACAGTCTTTGGTGGCTTTCCTTGCAATCGTAGGTCACAAAACAACCCTAAAAATCTCTGGACTTGTGCACAAGAGAAGTAACAACCCCAGTTGGCCCTAAAATACCAAGTTTGTTCTGCATTAGGGGCCCTTGTGCATAAAATGGAAGCCCTAAAGAGGGGCAATTCACCTTGGTGTACTGGTTTATTGTTAGATGAAGGCCTTCTCTCATTATTTGAGGAACATTCACCCTTGGAGACACATGCATAAGGGTAGTATTCAGCCCTACCAAAGGAGAAAGTCATCATTTGAAGCATGCTTACACTCTTTTATACACCATTTCATGAGAGATATTACATGCTTGGAGGTTACTCATTGAGCTGGTCCACTTGGAAGGTTGTTCACATGGTTCATGCCCTATTTTGTGAAGAACGTTTTTGTATTTGGAGGCTGCTTTATAGATTGATGATTTTGCAGTTGGGTGGCATCTAGGGCCTACAAAGCAAGTTGTGTTTTACTCCAAATAGTGTTATGATGTATAGGAATCATACAAAGATAATTGACTCGACAGTGAAGTAGGTTTAGAGTCTCGATGTTTATATTTCTAGGTTAAATTTTTTTTTTGAATTTAAGTGTCATGTGTGTGACCTGTGCAGTCCCACATTCACTTGGTTGAGTTAGTACATATTGGGATGAAGTGACCATTTTGTTATCGATCCAGTCGAGTCATACCCTAACTTGCTTGGTTCGGTACCAAACTTATGTTTCAAAGGCCGAGTCGGCTCGGTTGACTTGGCCGAGTTTGAGTCTAAGTCACAAGGCTCATTGTAATATTTTTATCGATCAAGGATTATTCTATATATTTTATATATATTTCTATATTGTATATAGAAACACACTTGATTAAATCTGCAAATATTATTGTTGAAAAGGGGTTAGGCCAGTCATAAGAACACCTACATATCCAAATACACAACCACCATAATCGCTCCAACATTCTACATGTCATCATACTTTCTATATGTGATGTATGTTTCAAACATATTTCTAGAGACGTGAAAGCATTGGTGACCAAGGCTCCAAGGATGATTTTAAGGAACCATACTTATTTAAAAGTGTATAAATGTTGGCGAATCTTACCAATTCTTAAAATTCCAACTATAAAATGTTTGGCGATATTTTTCAAAAAATATTTAATTTCCAAGGATTTTATATCGTTTATATAATAATTTGGAAATTTTTAGGGTGAAATTTTTTTACCCCATCAAAATTGGGCGAAACAGGGCTTCAAAATATGCAAAATGGAGATTGTTTTTTTGGAGAAAAACATGGAAAAATAGCCCATTGGGCTAAATTTCGCCCCTAAAATTATCCTTGGACCAAGCATAGTTCCCATCCATGTATATTGCTAAATCCTTTAGGAACACAACTTTATAATACATTATATAAATATTTGTGAGCATATCATAGTGCCCATGTATAACATGATATTTTGTGAGCCTACCCAATACATGTTAGGAAAAGGCAATGCAAGCAATAAGTGAGAATGGAGACTTGTATGTAAATAAAAGAGGGGCATACATAAGAATTTTTAGGGCATACATTAGAATTTTTTAGAATTTCCAGTGTACTGTTGTAGGATTGCCACTATGGAAATAAGGCATTGACTTGATAGTCACAATCCCATTAGTATGATAAATTATGGGAGAGATTAGAAAAACATCCCTACACAAATATTAACCGATAAGTAGGTGTATCATTTGGAGAATAACATCCTATAACAATAGTTGTTATTATGACTCTTAAAGGGTCCTAGATGAGATATAGGCACTTTTAGGCCCTTGAGCTTTCAAGCTTAAGAAGCCATAAACAATAGGTATGTGCACCCTAGCAACGATGGAAAATATCATAAAACATATTAGGTAAAATGGATAATCATCTACAACATCACAACATCATTCATGGGAAAACTAAAAACCACTTACAACCATCAAAAGTAAGGGTTACAATGAGTGTAGAGTGAGGAGAGAGGAGTGGCTAGGAAAATGAATAATCGGGCCAATGTAGAGTGGAAAAGTGACCTAGAAGTTTGGAAGAGGAGATTAACCAAGATTCCTTGAAAAAGGAACTCATGTCAAAGATGCTTTTTGATGGAAGTGACCAACATACCAACTTCGTATCACTTCTATCCAAAGTAAATGTAGATGAATGCGAAGATATGTTCTTTCAAGGAGATAGTCCATTAAAGGAGAACCTCCAGACCTTGTATAGACATATATTGGCATAAATTGTAGTGTTATATTTGCTGCATATGCATAACAGACCGTCTCAAGCTTGACAACGTTGAAAGGCGAAAGTCCAATGGGCACAATCATACATATGAAGCTTATGAAGCCTACCCAATTCATGTTAGGAAAAGGAAATGCAAGCAATAAGTGAGAATGGAGACTTGTATGTAACTAAAAGAGGGGCATACATTAGAGTTTTTAGGGCTACCTTATGCCCACACCTATTAACTAAAGTCATTCTTGACAAGCTTTTTCTTTAACAAGTTTTTTGCTTATTAGTCTTTCCAAGTTTTTTTCCTAGTATTTTGCTATGTTATGCCAATTTTTTTTTCGACCATGGTGCAGGTAGATCCGAACAGGTATTTGTCAGACCTCTCTTCCTCCAGTAAAGGGAGTTTGGGAAGGCTAAAGGAAAGTGAGACATCCAGTAGGTCTACAAGGGCTAGATCAACTATATGTCAGAAGATCAGAAGAAAATTCAGCAAATGCATGAAATTTTTTCTCAAAGGAGGGTGGTCATGTTCCTATGATGATGAGACAGTGGGAGACATTGACATGCCCTTAAGGTACCAAAACCTAGTGAAACAATGGGTGCCTAGGGATCTTCCTCAAGTAAACACTGATTTTTTTTTAATGAGAGGATATATAGAATTGCACCATCATCATTGCATGGATTGGGGTTGTTTTGCATGGACGACATAAAGGTTGGATATGGTAGATGTACAAAATTGATGGAGTATGTTGGACCCTATTACAACTACAATGATTGGATGCGCCTAGTCCAATATACGTGAAGTATGCGTAGATATGGGTTGTCAACGAATTATATACAACTGAAAGACAAAGCTCAAAATAAAGGAGCAACGTTGTACATGGACGAAAGGAAAAAAAAACTGGTAATATTGCGGGGTTTATAAACAGTACACAACCAGGGTCTACACTAAAGCAACCCAACTGCATATTCAAGTCACGTGAAGGAAACCGTGTCTTTGTATGTGCAATTAAATCAATAGCTGTTGGTGAAGAACTGCTTATTAATTACAATTTGAATCATGTAGATACAAACACGGTTAGTATGGTTGTGGTACAACAAACAATTTAACCAACCTTTTATTAATTATTTTAACATCTATAGGATTTTTCGTTAGCATATAATTGTAATTTTCTACTTTTCATGTTTCCTTAGGTAACTTTTAGTATGTTTTTGATGCAGGGTTCTCTCAGGGGAACCTCAGACTCCGTAGATGTTTGTCAACCTGAGTCAAGGCAGCAGGTATACATCGATATTTCCAATGTAATAAATTTAGGATGGACATACATATATGTTGTTATGTATTTTCATTAGTATATTAGGTTCGTTTATATAATCTTATCTATTTTCCATGTAGATTGTTTATCAAGGAATCCAACCGGCTATTGATCAGCCGATTACAGCATCGGGGCAACAACCAAACATGAATGTAATTCTCCATTTCAAATAATTTAAAATCGTAAACATGTATATCGTGACGCATAATGTTTATTGTGTTATGTATTCTTTCGTTTTTATGTTTGCGTTCATGATGGTAATGTTGTATACCTTTTTTGTAGATTGAATGGGGAAAGTCCCCAGCTGTTTATCAGACGACTGGAGCCTCGAGGAAAACAATAAACCTAAATGTAATTCCACATTCTAAAAACTTCAAAAATGTACACATACAAAACATGTAGCATAGTTTTTATTTTTGTTCTGTATTTGTTAGCTTTTACATATTGTGTTCATTGTGACAATGTTCTCTACTTTTTTTGCAAGTGGCTAATCGAGGTAAGTCCCCATTTGTTGATCAGACCACACCCTCGTCTAGGCGTCAGGAAATCCTAGATGTAATACTATGACTCTATCATGATAGAATTTTTTTGTTAATATAATTGTTTGTGCACACTATTGCTTCAAAGACTAAGCAATTTTTTTTATATTTCAATTGCAGACAGGGGATTCGGTTTATGAAACAGCGTCTCAAAAATATTTATAGAATGAGGTCTCCCAGTTGATGAGAGATAGTGAAATTAGAGAGTCTGCAGACCCATTGAGGGTGCTACAAAAGACAAGGGAAAAACAAAATGAGGAACTGATTCTTCTGACATTGACAGTTCCACAAACAGAAGGGGTTGAAAACATGATTCAATTGTTGTTACAACAACGTAAACAATTGGATGTAATTTCTCGAATAATAATGTAAATTCATTTGTAAAAACTTTATAATATTTGATTTTATATGCTATTGAACTTATAATATAATGGTTTGAATTTATAGCACACTATGGAGATTATCAGTGGTGGTAAAGGAAATGTTGGTCCCAGTGACCAAACCACTCCACGTACACCACATACTGCTCCCATATTGTCCACTGAAAAATCGACAACACGCTCTGCGACACCCCTGAGGGCAGCAGAGGGTGCAGCTGATGATGCCCCACCCACAACAGATGACGCATAAGAAGGGGTGGATGCAGGGTTAGATAGAGATGTGGAAGCATTTCCTAGATCTTCTCGTGTCACTAGCAATGGTTCAATAGTGTGTACATTTTTTGGTGAATGAAGAACTGGTTCCAATAAAGATAGAGAGGATTCCAGGCCATTATAGATAGTTCAATTTAGTTTTTATAATTTGTGTCTAATATACCGATAATATTTTTTAATGTTGACTAATGATGGCATTAATGTTTTGCAGGAAATGATATATTTTATAAACATATGAATGATTTGGCTTTGGAGATCTTCAGGCCCACCATCCGCACAATGTGGAACAAGCAACCAAAATATTTAAAGGATGATCTGACTAATCGCTTGGTTAGTCTGTTCGGAAAAGATACCTTCGATACATCGAAGGTCCTACAAAAGGCTGGAAAACATCTGAAGATTGTCCGAGACCAGTATAGGGTTCACCAGGAAAATAACCCTAGGTGTGAGCACCCTCCAATGATTCCATCTATGGAGTGGAAATCCCTGGTGGAAGATGGAAAAGAGAAGGGCCTGAGAAAATCAAGAAAGATACCACTAGCTGGAACAGGGAGGTATGCAATACATTCCAAAATGTAGTGGTAAGCCTTATTATTATGAGTTTTTATATCAATTTTGGTACATTGACTAACATATTTAAAAACTCAATTAGGCTCTCGGACACATCTAAGGCCACCAAGGCAAGAATTGAAAAAATTGGCCAACACAAGCTTGGGCCTGGTGGTTACTCCAACTTGGCGGCACGATATGTAAGTATCGCAAAACCCGAATCCGCATCCAAATATCATATAGATTATTAATTTTGTTTTGTTCTGGAAAAAAATGTAAAATTAATGACATCATGCAAATATGAAGGCCGACCGGTTCAATGAATTGCCCAGTGCAGATTACATGAAGCTTGGCTTCGAACAAGGCTTTGATGTCGTTGTTGAACACCAGAGAAGCTTGTCTGGGCATACTGCATGATCTTCTGCTGATCCATTTGGTGCCCAAGTATGTAAAAACTATATAGTTTAATGATAATTTATTAATGCTCATGTAATTTATTCCTTATAAATAAATTAACATAAATTATTTATTCCTTTTTGTGTAGGAAAGTAATGATCCCGTTCATGTCAAGGATGTACATGACCAACCAAACAAATATCATGCTTCTCATCCCGGTAATGAATTTATTAATGTGCTACTATTTTTTATAGACCATTCCAGATGATGAACATTAATTCTAATTCTACACAATTCAATTGCAGAGCATGTAGATGCAGATAACACGGAACAGGTTGGGCCTGTACAAGATAATGTTGAACATGTTGATGTGCCAATGGCAAGTAAAAACACACATTCGTAATGTTTTTTTAAATGAATTACTCATATTTATCAAAATATAAATATATTAATGAAATATTTTGACATTATTGTAGAAATTCATCGACCCTCGCCTGAAGTTCAACCTTGCGAGCATATTAGTAGGGATACCGATGATCAGATTCCAGAAGACGTGACTCTAACTAAATATTTAAAGAGAAGAAAAGTAAAAAGGAAGTGACTAAACAAATTTTGAGTAATTCTTATTTATAAAAAAAAACATTTAATGGTTTTTTCCTCTGTTTCATGAATGAATGGTTTACTGATTTTTTTTTTTTTTTCTGCTGCCATTGACTAAATGAATGTTTTAATGAATGGTTTTTTCAGCTATTGAATGATTGAATGGTTTAATGAATGATTTAATGAAAGCATCTTTCAACTATTGAGTGAAATAATTTGCATTAGATGCATTGTTATTTGCATTGTAGATGAATTGTTATTTGGATTGTGAAATAGTGAAATAAATTCTTATTTGCAAGTAGATGCATTGTGTTTGGGGAGTTGAGAGTGATGTGAGGGGGGGGAGGGGCCATAAGAGCTTCCACCTTCATGTGGTTGGTCTTGTTTAGTAGAGAATATTAAATTATTCTCGAAACAGAGAGGAGCTCAATGAATGGTAAGGAAGAATACAATAAAAACATCTATTTCTATAATTTTAGAGTATAATTTTCACTATTGATATTTGACTCCTCCATTGGAACTTGTTACAGATAGCGTTGAGAAACATTTCCATAGTTAAGAGGAAAGAAATGACGTTTTGATTAGATTGATGGCCTTATATACATAGTATTTT
Source organism: Pseudotsuga menziesii (assembly GCA_001517045.1). Classification (NCBI taxonomy): domain Eukaryota; kingdom Viridiplantae; phylum Streptophyta; class Pinopsida; order Pinales; family Pinaceae; genus Pseudotsuga; species Pseudotsuga menziesii. The sequence goes on from LPNX010864871.1 coordinate 44,978, forward strand.
TGGTTATCCATGTTTTATCAGGTGATCTATTCTTAACAATTAATTTACTTGAATAGTTGAATAGTATTGTAATAGAATTGTATTTATTTAGATTGGTTTTGTTATTTTCATAAACAAACATAAATTTATTTGATGGGTCCTAACATGAAACTATTGCGACAGGACAAAATATGAAGTATGTTGAATGATGTTTTGAAAGGTAAAGCATAAGAAGACAGTGTGAAGATCCACAAATCAAGGTATAATTATGTTTTCTTTTGTTTGATTGAGCTGTGTATTGGGTATTTATGCATGTGCACACACATACATTTAGTTGATGATGATGATTACCATACATTGAGGTGAACTTTGTTCTATCTGATCTAAACAATTACCTTAAATAGTTTGATTTATCATGATAACTGGCCCCTAGGTAATACTTTACCAATTCCATATAGCTAGGACAACAAAATTAAATGTAGGCATTTCATTACAAGAAATATGATAGGCATTTGAGTTTGATGGGAATATGAAAGGTCAAAAGACAGAAAAATATAGATAAACTTGTGAGGAAAATGGAATATGAAGCATTGTTTCCCTATTATTCCGCATGAGTATATTGTTATCTGCCCAAGTTTATCTTTCTCCAGTAGTTTTGTAATTTGTTTCTAAATCTCATATCTTGTTCAACTTTCATGTTTGATTGTGCAGTGGAAAACCTATGTTTATACTTATGCTTATCCATGTAGGTTGTGAGTTGGGCATGGTGCACATTGGTATTTTCAGTTTCCATTGTAACTTTCCCCCCCAACATCACTGTGCACTTTATTACTCATAATTGCTAATTTGTTACAACGTCTTATTTGTGCAAATATTTTATTAGGCATTTATATATTTCTTTATTGCTTCCAATTTATCACCGAGTTTAAAGTGGTCAATTAGAGCAAGCATCTCAACTCTGGAATACAAAAGAAGAATAACTTCATTGATAATTATGGTAACAAAGTATTGAGATTTGCTTGAAAAAATAAAGATCTATTTGATACTTTATTTCTGGAAGGCATTGTTTGAATGCTTAGGTTATAAAAACTGTTTATTTTTGTTGTTTTTAGGAAATACTCTAGAGTTATCCACGACCTGAAAAAGAGTATCAGTCATTTTCACTGATTTACAATGATAGATCACTAGATTTGGTATGACATCTTTTCGCTAAAGGCAATAGTTTCACATTTGTTGGAAACAATTTCGAGGTTCTTTCCCAAGGAAAACATGTTTTTATTGAAGAAATCCCATTTGTTGCCATGACTTTTGGTGGTGTTGATCCTAATTACTTCAAGGGTAAACATCAATATGCTCCTGTTACTCGAAAGGGTTACTGGAAGGTATGTAATAGAATCATGCTAGTTTTCCAGGTTTAAGATTGATTGTATTTAAGGATAAACACATGCATACCATGTTCTTTGTATGAGTCATAGTTACTAGTAGGTATGTCATGGGATTTATATACTCTAATAAATCGATTTTGCTATTTCCTTCAGTTTGACATGGGAGACTTCCTCATTGATGATCAATCAACAGGTCAGCATAGAGTCCATCTTATTCAATTGGGCACATGATTGCTTCTTAAGGAATCTTATGAAATTATTGATGGCATTTTATGAACATTTAGTTGCAGGTTTCTGTGCCGGAGGTTGTGTTTCTAATGTAGATTATGGAACTTCTTTGCTAGCTGGTCCATTGGTAAAGCTTGCATACCTTTGATCTTTTGGAAATTTCTTGTATAAGTTAGTGGTGTTTTCTAGGTCTGTGCACGATAAAATAATATAAACCACAGGGGTGTGGCACATCTGATGCTTGTATGCTCAAGCAATCAACGAATGTTCAATAATGCTCATTTGATAAATTGATATGCTATCTTTGTAGTATGAAAGATATATAGTTGAACCCTCATGAAACAACATGAAATTCCCTCAAGAATGATCGAAAGGTATCACACACAAAACAAATCTCTTAGTATATTTGTTTTGATCAACCATATCTTGATCACCTCGACATATTGGGAATACTATATTCATGAATTTTACCATTTATATTGTGTCTGTCAGTGTAATTATTTCTTTAGATTATCACGATGTTGGGGCCACTTCCTAGCAATCATTATTTCAAAACCAATACGGAAAACCTATACTTTCGATATAGATCTCCCATATATCGTAGACAATAACATGAATAGGTTTTTTTGCATAAGTTTGGTTCATTGTATTTGTGTGATAAAAGTTTGATGGGTATCTCCATAGATTATCATGATTCATGTGTATGTCTTCATATTTTAAGGGACCTACCTTTTAGGAATTTATTTCTGCACAAAATATTTGGTCTTACTCAGTGGAAATTAAATTCAAGCCTTCTTTCTTAGAGAAAATGAATTTATCATTTTTGTCTTTTTAATGCTTGTTGCAATTGTGTTGTTATTCATAGTATCAAAAAACTTGTATTTCTACACTAGACAAATATCCTATTGAAACATTGAAAGGTGATTGAAATATCCTATTGAAACATTGAAAAGTGATTTACATCAATTTGTTCGTGTGAAAAAATTTGTTTCAAATGTACAAAAGAGGATCATTGTACTATTGGAATGTGTCATTTCCATGCATGATGCATATTTAAAATTATATGCATCTACCATTCTAGGTGAAACTTTTGATTTCCATGTACATTCTTAAAAAATAGCCCTTCTAGCTTACCAAAAAACTCAGTAATATGCTATAGAATCCAACTGGCTCATTTTGAGGGAAGTTTTTCTTCACAAAGAAAAGTATGCAGATATTTCCAATGAGATAAACCAATGCAATCCCATGGAAATGGATATTGGAACATGGGAAAGCGATACTTGACAAGTTGTGTATGCCATTTAACTTGAAGGATAAATGGTGCAATATGAAGAAGAGTAATTATTGAAGCATGTACATACATGGATGAATTAATTATGTCTATCTTGTTCCCAGTCTTCCTCTTTGGAGGAAAACTGCTTGGAATCTCATGTGTAATCTCAACAATATATCCTTCTAGCATTCTACTCAATTATACTAATACTTCCTTCTTAGTGTCACATTTTTCAACATCATTGGACTGTATGCCATCTAAGACTCTTATTTGCACCATTTCATAACACTCCTTGGTATCCTTTATTGCATTTATGAAGTTATTTGTAAATAACAACACTTCTCTCTGGCCCTTATCTTTGATTGACAACTAAATTATTTTTCTATCCTTTATAATGTCCTGAGTTATTCTCAAGTGATTTATATCTCCATTGGGAATCCACAAACTACTTATATTTTACATTTTAGTCCTTCAGTTGACTTGGACTTGAGCATGCAATTTATTTATATGTTTGACAAAATGATTCTATATCATCACTCATTTGGACATGTTGAGTGAAAATCTATCATATCTAAAACACTTCTTAGATTTTTTTGATGCATAAAATTCAATGATCACTGACAGAGTGTGTGCTCTGGAATGAAAAAAGATATATAGAAGCATACCATAATGATATGTCGTAAGAGTTGTCAGGTAACGAACTGTAAATGAAAACAGATTATCAACATTGTCTGTCAGAAGAGTTGTATCATGTATTTTTGTCTTTGTTTGAAGTTTCAACCACGCTATCTCCACTTATGCTATTGTTTCTATCTACATGAATAATAGGTGTTTGGTATTGTTGCAAGTCTAGACTAGCTTGAATCTCCAAAGCTTCGTATATGCAAGGCAGTTTTCTATGACATTTTATTATCACTTTGGATGTTTTGTAAGCAAGTAAAGAAGTACTTGTGGTTTAAGTGAATTTGTGAGCTCAACAAGTTGACAATAATCAATATTTGTTTTGCATGAGGGAACAACTTGAGGCCACATTCAGAAGTAATAATGAAATAGTGATTAATCATCCCTCTATTTTATGTTGAACAAAATTTTCATGCTAATATCATAGGTCTAGCTATGTCAAAGTGTCCAACAAAGGCATCTATGATTTGTTGGAAGTGACTAATAGATTCAGTGCTAGGTGGTGAAACCATCTAAGAGCTTCATCCCTGAATGAATCAGGGGAAGTTTCAATATAGTGTTGTTTTGAGGCATCCACTCATAACAAGTATCAACAAAAGCATCAACATGGGCAGCATGGTCTTGGCTAGGGACTCAACTATTGATATTTTGACTTCCTTTATTATTATTATTATTTTAATGCTAAGTGTTAAAATTGGTTCTATTTCAATTTGCAGGCTAGGTTTCTACAAGCAACAGTCAATTGGAAGAAGAGTATAGGCTTCAATGGTAACATTTTTTCTTAAACCTATACTTCTAGCAAATTAGGAAAAATTGTGCTTGGGTGATATTGTGAAGGAACCTAGTGCCTTTGATCATGTTGACTGTTAGAATGTAAGCCTTTACTTGCTTTTTATCTAGAGAAGTCTCTAATTGCTTTCATGTTTATGAATGTCATAAAAATTGTAAAATCCTACTTACACAACATCTTTACCTTTTATTCAGGGTGGGATTGCACTTGGTGGTTTCAACTTTGATGCAAAAATGTAAATAATATGGAAGTCGTCAACTTATACATTCCTCATTATGACCAACCAAAAAATATTCGTGCGTTCAAGACATTCAAATGTTACCATTGTTACTACATGTTTAAGTGAACTTCACTACACCGCTTCCTGAATGGAAACCTGTCAATTTTTTTTTGTTAATTCTACCACCAGGCATCTCTTTTCCGATAGAGTTCTAACACTTTTGTTGAAGCTCCGACACCTTCAGCCGACGGTCAACCGACGCTTTTGTTGAAGCTCCGACACCTTTCCCGTCGAATATTCGATGCTTTCCGAAAAACCACCGACGGCTTTGCCATGACTCCGAAACTTTAGCCCGTCGGAAGACCGACCATTCAAGTGTCGGTTAGTGTCAGATATTTGATGGATTTTCCATGACTCCAACACTTCATCCCTTCGAAATACCGACCCTTTAAGTGTTAGAAAGTGTCGAATATTCGACGGTTTTGCAAGTTTTTAGTGACACTTTGAAACAGATAATAGTTGAATATGCGACACCATGGTTGCGTCGGATCTTCGACCGACATTGATAACATGTCGAATATCTGACGGTATGCCACCGACGGCCAAAAAAAGTGCATGTGTTGAATATGCGACAAAGAAGTGTCGAATTTCAGACATGCAAGGTGTCGGATTTTGGGCTCAATTTCTGTTGTGACAAGATTAGAAGAGCCCTAACCTCATCATCAAAGTTCACTTTTACAGAACTTAACTGACTGGTAAGTGTATTAAACTCATTTAAATGGTCAACAATAGATCCACCTTCCTACATCTTCATATTAAATAAACGCTTCATTAAAAATACCTTGTTAGAAGCCAAGGGTTTTTTGTAGAGCTTACTCAATGCGCTCAGTCACACCCTTTGTTGTTTTTTCTTTTGAAATATTGAAGGCCACTGACGAATCCAGGCACAGCCGTATTGTTCCCAGTGCCTTTCTGTCAAGGACCTCCCATTCTTCATCCTTCATAGCCGCCGACTATTTTTCTTTTCCGTCCAACGGCAGGTACATATCCTTCTGGTACAGATAGTCCTCCATTTTCATCTTCCATAACTGATAGTTTTGGCCTTTAAATTTCTCGACCTTAAACTTTCCTTCTTCCACCATTTCTCCCACTCGAACCAGGAAACCTTCTTTCCTGCGAGTTTACCAACCAAATAGACCTTTTGGCTTTGATACCAATTGTTAGAAAATATGATCGCAGAGCAATAACAAATATACAGTTAAATCATTAAACAAGATGCAAAACACATTAAACACATTACAGAGAGACACAAATATAACGTGGTTCACCCAAATGATGGGCTACATCCACAAAGAAATTTCCAGTCCTTTTATTACAGCCCAAAAAGATGAAGGGATACAACCTGTAGCAAAACCGTTGCAATTCCTAGTCATACTCTCTCAGTCTCTCTCACACAATCATAGAGATTGTTTACAATGCAATAATACCATACACAGCCGTGTTACAATGCTTTCTTTTATAGGGGAAAAATACCATGGGAAAATACTATGGTTAACCCAATACCATGGATTCGCATAACTATTGGCCAACACACATCCCAAGGCAGGGGGAATGAGTGTACAGTACACCTGGGTTACAAACATGATTGAATAATATCTCTAGATCTGAAAGATCAGGCTCCACAACCAACACTTTGTCTCCAGGTTTCTTGGATCCAGTAGTAGAGCTAGCTTGGATAGTCCATCTGCTTCCATATTCAGCTCTCTGTATATATGAGTTATTCTAAAACCTGTGAAGAATATATATATATATATATATATATATATATATATATATATATATATTCGGGAGAATT
>LPNX010864871.1:51449-76303 GCA_001517045.1 Pseudotsuga menziesii
GCATGTGTTGGAATGTTATGTTCTCAAATTCATCCTTGAGAATGATTGTATTGACCATCCAGCTACCCGAAGACTAAACTTAGAAAGCATCCAATCAATAAAAAAATGTAATCTCCTACCACCTGTAGAACTAAGATGTTCTGAGAATGAGAAAAATATTATAATGTCCAAAGTTCCATTCGCTCGCCTCTGGTGTTTTTCCCCTCACCAAAATTAAGTTTTTTTTTTTTGAACAGGAATGGTTATGTTATATTGAAAGAGTCAGCAAGAAAATCGCTGAAAAGAAAACTCGTTACAACAATCTACCTAGTCTCTACTTCCTCTGGGCGATCAACCTACAATGGAACTAAGGAGGTATTTCAATGCTTACAACCAAATTAACAATAATTTCATTGAGACCTACAGCTATAGATTTATTGGCTGCAAGATCCACCAATACATTTAGCTCCCTAAGAATGTGAAATAAGTTGACCTTCCTGAAAATTTTTCCCTTGGATCTAATCCTCTTAATCAGCCTTACTGTTCATTCATTCTTTCCCTTTCTTCCCCCGTTCAATGCCTGAATAATTAACCTGGAATCACCAAAAACCATTACCTCTTCCACTCCTTTCTTCTGTAACTGCTTGAGTACTTGCCAGAGCCCATAAGCCTCGGCCATATTATTGGAGTTGTAGCCAATGTTCCATTAGTATTCTATCTTGACTTTCCATTTCGGATCAATAACAACTCCTCCTCCTCCCGCTCGTCCAGGGTTCCCTTTGGAGGCTCCATCGAAAAACAGTTTGAAAATTTTCCTTTCTCTTAACCAGTTCTCAAACTTGGACTTGTCCATCCTGATATCCCAATCCTTTGATTTTTTTGCATCCATAGTATTTGCAGCCATGATGTTGAGACTTTGCATCTATTTTTTTTCATTATCAGTTAGATTTTCTTTATTATTTGGGATCTTTGAAATACTGACCACCTCCTCGAGTAAAGCATTTACTTTGGTAGCAATCTTCCACGCTGGCTAAATCTTGTTTTGAAATATTCTATGATTTCTTTCATTCCAAATGCACCAGCATATTATTTTAGGAAGTTTCATCCAACATGCTCTCACTCCTTTTTTTTTATTTAGTTTTCACTGATAAAGTTTGTCCCATTTGAGAAAACAAGCCTGGATATGATTCGGTAATTGCATTCCATCTCCCCAATGCTTCAGCACCTCCATCCAGAAAGAGATAGCATAAGGACACTTTAAAAAAAGGTGACTGATATTTTCGAAAGCTTCATCACAAAGAGGACAGCGAAATGGCCCAGTGATCCCCCTTTTCTCCAAATTCTCACCTGTAAGCACTCTCCCATGCATCAGTGACCAAGTAAACATCTCAATTTTCAGCATTGTCCTGCAATTCCACAAATAGTTCCAGATTTCTAGATTTCCCGACACATTATAATTTGCAGAAAATCGATGATAACCTTTAGCCGCTGAATATCTGCCAGATACCCATCCCTGGCCATGTTTGTCCTTCTTGGTCTTATTCAACGGAGCCAGCCTGGTCAAATGAGTTAATAGCAAGTTTTTTTCAATTTTTAATTCTGCAGGGCATTCCGGCAACGTCTAGCCTGCCCATCGATTTGGCTTGTCATTCTCCCAATCAGATATATCCCATATCGTATTAAGACCCAACACTGTCATCCAATTTTGCAAATGAGGGAGTTGAGGAGGAGGCTATCCAAGGATCGCGTCATGCCACAGGATAATCAATTTCCCATTGCTTGGGATCCAATACAACTCGGTTTTGAAGTATGGCATCACCTTCTTACAGATATTAAAAATTGAAGAGCCATTCTTAGTCTCATGCTCCTCATCGAGACATCTTAGCCTTGGGCCAGGGAAATATTTGCATTTTAGCACATGACTACTCCAGGAAGATTTGGACTAGAGAAAATTCCATAGCAGCTTGGCTCCCATAGCCAAGTTTTGAATTCTTAAGTATCTGATTTGAAGTCCACCCTCTGACCAGGGAAATTTGATGGTTTTCCAGCTGACCAAAGCAAATTTTTTTCCCACCCCCATTATTCCCACCTTGCTAGAGAAAGGTTCTCATCAGACCTTCAATTTGATTTATTATTTTGACTGGAGCAAGTAGTAAGGAGCATTGATAAAGCAGATAGTTGTTCAAGACAGCTTTAATTAGCACTACCTTCCCAGCCAAGTTGAGCCAGAACGCCCCCCATCCTGTGATTTTCCTTTTGATTTTTTCCACAATAGGATTCCAGGCTGAGCTCTTGGGTTTGGATTTGAATATAGGTACCCCTAGATAATTGAAGGACTCCCAGGTGACAACACCATACATATTAAGAACCCGGGTAATATCTAACATTTCCCTAGGATTTATGTTCCAGCCATAGATCTGACTCTTCCTGAAGTTGATTTTGCTTCCGAAGGCTTGACAGTAATCGTTCATTTCATTCTTGAAGCGACGAGCTATTATTTGACTGGATCCTCCAAGCAAGATAGTATCATCTGCAAATTGCGCATGATTGATGTCCTTTGTGCCTCTTTCCATCCTAATTCCTGAAAGCTCCTAATCTTGCCTGGCAAATTCCAGTTGAAAACTTAGAACTGAAGCCTGGATGGCGTACAGCAGTGGGGATAGCGGGCATCCTTGCCTCAGACCTATTGAAGCTTGGAAGAAGGGGGCAACTCTTCCATTTACTATCAGAGCAATCCAAGGCTTGCTGATACAGGCCTTGACCCATGAGATAAATTCTGGAGCGAATATGAATCTCCTCATTACCTAAAAGAGAAATGGGTGGATGACTCTATCGAAGGCATTTGCTAAGTCGAGTTTCACCACCATTCCTTTATCTCCATTCTTCAGACTATAATGGATAGCCTCTTGAACTAAGATAATATTATCCCAGATCTTCCTGCCTTTTACGAAACCACCTTGGTTCTCCGGAATAAGGTAAGGCAGGATATATTTTAATCTGCTGGCCATAATCTTAGTGATGATTTTATATCCTATATTGCACAAGGATATAGGACGAAACCTGTTAAAACATTTAGCTTCCTTCTCTTTGGGGATCAGAGCCAGGAAGGCAGAATTTGTGCTGCCTCCAATTTTGCTACATCTTTGGGATTTACTGACCATTTTGAATAAATCGTTTTTAATAATGTCCCAACAAATTTTAATGAAATTGGCATTGTATCCATTGAGGCCCGGAGCTCTATCATCCTCCATACCATCAACGGCCTTCTTGATTTCATCCATTGTGATCAGCTGCTTCAAAATGTCATTGTGTTTATTTTTTATAGCGCTGGGAACAAGATTTAGCAGGTCGACGTCTTCATTGACAGGCTGGGCCATGAATAAGTCTCTGAAATGCCTAGACGCTTTAGCTTTAATGTCCTCAAAGTTGTTGATTAACCTATCATGAGCCTGGATCTCATGCACATAATTGAAATTTTTCCTAGCCCTAGCCTACTTGTGGAAGAAGCCGGTGTTCCTGTCACCATCTTTCAGCCATTTGCAACGAGATTTTTGCCTCCACCACTCAGATTCTTGTCTGCATGCAGCATGGAGGTCTGATTGCAGCTTAATCTCAATTTGAATATCAAAGTTGAACACAATTCTATCCTCCATGCCAGCTTGGTGGATCTCCAGCGCAAGGGCAGCTTGGGCTTTTTTGAAATTGGGAGAAGCAATCGACTTAGCCCATGTTTTTAGAACTTTCTTGAGCTGCCTCAGTTTCTCCTCCCAAACGAAGAAGGGGGATCCAGTAACCGAGGGAGACCAAGCATCTGCAACAGTCTTTAGGAACTTGGGATGGTTGGCCCACAATGGATTGAATCTGAAAGGTATAGGACCCAAATTCTTATCCTTCACCATCTCCGAGGAGGATAGGCTTGTGAACCGATCCTCCAAACGGTAAGATTTTGGAAGACAGATTCAGGCCAAGGGGGAGGAAGGTATCCTGGACTAGGAAGCGGTCTAGCCTGGCAGCAATGTGCCCGGGCCCGATCCTTTTATTATTCCAAGTATACTTTCTTGTAGATGGCTTAGTATCCATGAGATCCCATTCTAAAATGGTCTCATCAACAATTTCTCTGATGGGGTCTCTGACCAGGGAGCCCCCTCTTTTTTCATCTTGGATGAGAATGACATTTAGATCCCCCGCAAGTATTACATTACCTTGCAGATTGCTTCTTTCCTCACAAAGGAGGCTCCAGCAAATTCTTTTTTCAACATAAGAATTGGGTGCATAAATGTTGAAAATTCTTACCAGGGTGTTAGTGTATTTTTGCCTCAGCAGGGTGAGGATCCAACAAGAGCTGTACTTGATGTCAACAGCCTCAAATTTCTTGTCATCCCATAGAGTTCCAATGCCTCTGGATGCGCCCCTTGAGCTAATTGTAGCTTTACCTCTTTTTTTCCAAAATTTATGACTTACATGGAGAAATGCGGCTTCCTCCATCTTGGTCTCCTGGATCAGAAAGATGTCCAGTTGGTGAAGAGAGATTAAATCTATCATAGATTCTTCCTTGCTTTTGCTACCGAGGCCTCTGCAGTTTTAGGAGAGGACCTTCATTACTTACTTTTGGAGGCCGTAGGCATCCCTTTCTGTGTATGCCCTTGCTGGTGGGTGTTTCTTGTGTTCTTCAGTAGTTTTTCCAGGGTTAGCTAGGAGCCTTGCAGCTTATCCTTATAGGTCGCCTGTTCCCTTCCTTCTTTCTTGGATTTCCTTCCTTTAGTTTTAGTCATTCTTGGGGTAGTCAGTTCTATTTCCCCTTATGATTGAGTTTCTTCCTTCGACTTCCCCATGCTTTCTCCTTCTTTCATCATTGTTGCACCTTCATCGTGGTCTTTCACTTGATGGTTTGATAGGGCTACTTCTGGCTCCTTACTATCTCCATTACTAGATTTCTCTTCTACATCGTTGGATTCATCCCTTTCTTCATTGGTTTGTTTAGTCTTGGAGGTTTCTTGAGATTCTTCAAGAGGGATAACTCTGGCTTCTTTGGAATCTTCACCCTTCTTAGAGGTCACCCTAGCTTGGATTTTAGTTTTAGATCTGTTCACCCTTTGTCATCCTTCCGCTTTGTCCTATTGGATTTCTGGCTTTTTAGGGCAATTACGGATGAAGTGCCCGTATTCTTGGCAGCCTCTGCACTTGAAAGGGATTTGTTCGTAGTCAAGCTTTTGGAAGTGGGTCTAGTTCCCCACTGTTAATTTTATAGCCTATGGCAATCCTACTTCAAGATCCACCTCAATGCATATGCGGGAGCAGGTGTATTGATCCTTTGGGCTAGCCATGTCTATGTATTTTCCTAGGGCGGTCCCTATAGCCTCGAGAGATTTAGGGTTCCAGCAGTGCATAGGGAGATTGGGTAATTTGACCCAAACTGTCACAGCTTTGGGGGTTTCAGCCTCGGGATCGAAGTCCAGAGTCCACCCATTAAGATAGAGGCCTAGCGGCCCCATGAAATAGGGCCCATTCCTAAAAATTAGGTTTTTGTCTTCCTTGGATTCGAAATCGAACAGAAAGTAGCCACTTCCGATGGAGTATGATGCAACTTTTTTGGATATTAGAGGACTCTAGTTTCTTTGGACTCAACTATCCATAGTTTTTGGCGAGGGCCAGAGCCCCATGAATTTCCCGATCAAGGCTCGATCTGCCAGGGAAAGAGCAACCCACATGGTTTCTTCCGGAGGGAGGGCAGCTTCCGGTACATCTTTAATTCGTTTGACAAACTTTGGAGGACTTTCTTTACCTAATCTATTGTTCTGATAGGCAATTAGCCGGTCGAAGGCCTCAGAGCACAGATCTGGAGATGAACCCATCGGACTGCCCCACCAGCAATCCAATCCAGTCACTCAGCACATGGGGCGTGAGGAAAGACACGAATATTCCCTTCAAAATGGGTGCAATCGAACCCAAATAGGGGCCTGGCAGGTTCTGCCCACGATGGACCCGTCCCTCTGCTCAGCACTATCGTCCTTTAGCCAAATGTCTCGAGATCTTAGAAAACAAGCCTCGTTGAAAATGGCATAGTCTTATCAACCTCTCTGATCACCAATCTTCTTCGAATTACATGCTATGTTGCACTGCACATTCCTTTTGATTTCTCCCTCACCAAAATTAAGTTTTAGCTGGAAGGATACCAACTCATTAATATGTAAGCTAGCCTTGGGTACACAGCTGCATCCATGATCTTGTGAGGCCCCTTCAAAGAACCCTATGGGCCATTCCTAATTAAAAGTGGCAGGCAATGTCCTTCTCACATTCGATCACGAGCTAGAAGTCCCATCCTTCACAAATTCCTTCTAAGAAAAAATAGCTTTGATCCCAACTCTATCATCATTATCATCCTTTCCCTCGAATAAGTGTCAATTCCAGTGTTTCCACACTTCCCATAAAATAAAATAAGGCAAATCAATCCAGTTTATAGATTTTTGAATCAATGTCCTAAAACATAAATCCATTGAGGGTTGAGACCATTCCAAGTTGAAATTATAGACTCCTCTCACCACCATCTATACCGGTTGAAAAAAAGGGGACACCTAATCAATAGGTAGTCTACACTCTCCTATACCATTGTACATAAAATACATTTGTTTTTCCCCAAATCACCTAGACTCATAAAATTATTCAACAATTCTTTAAAGACAACTAGATAAAGAGTTTTATTTTCAAAGGCACCAATCACTTCCAAATATAGATATAGTTATATCATATATTTCTCTACATTATATAGTTTATTATATATTATAACGTTATATTATATATTATATATTGTATCGCTATATTATATATTACTAGATAGAAGGATGATGAATTTGGTTACAGTGGTTATAGATAATGTCTTATCTAAAAAACATCTTTAACGTAACTATACTTGGTTAAGGTTGTAAAACAACCCCATTTCTAGTCCTTCCTTGAGGATTGAGGCCTTGGTTGTGCATCTTAAGCATGATTTTATGGAAACTAGGATTTAAACTCATTCCTAAATAAACTTATTGACAGTGACTAGATTGAATTTCACTAATGTTCTAGACAAGGTATCCATTCCATTTTCTCACTCCCTTTTCTTGTTGTTATCCAATTCTTTGGCTCATTGTATGCCTCTCTTAAATGATATCGAGGTTGAAAGCAAAGCTTATTTAAAAAAAGGTTTTTCTTTCACGGGGCATAAGAGGGGACCATGTTAAACAATGATCACTAAAATTGTAACATAAAATTCCCTCCATAATTTGAAATTTCTTTATTTCCTCCTAGGTCTTCCAAATACTTTTGAAAACAAAAGTGCTAACAAATATCACCTAAACAAGGGCGATTAATAACGATTAAATAGATTTATATCACTTGTATCTCTTTCAAAAGGGGTTCCTTGGTGGGTTTGATTATGAGAACCACCTTCTAGGACTCATTAACATTGATGGATTTCACTATCCACTCTGTACAAAGAGCCTACACATTAAACTTTGTTTTTGTAATACATAAACCTCCTAGTTCTCATGGAGCACTACAACATACTTATTGGATTTTCTGTCTCTCTGTCCCTTTTCCCAGGGATACTAACCCAGGTTTAGTCCCTTCTTCTCAACACAACAAATCCCGATATATAGTCCCAACAGAGTAGAGATCAGCCACCAACACCTGCGACACAGATGTCGTCTCACCCAATATATCTCTCTTGATGGGTAACCGTCATGCCCCCTCCCCTCATCTCGTTGACGGAGAGGACACGACTACTGATGTTGCACTAACATAATAATATGGGCCTCTATCCCCATGAACATAAACATATAATGCATTGAAATAAAATACATATATGCAGATGCATAATGCAATCATATACAACGGAAGCAAATACATTCATTCAACATATTAATATGTTCATTATAATTCTTAAACAAATACAGTTGCAGAAATTAAATACATAGAGAATACTTATCTTGAAAATAAGTTGTCCCACAACTATCTATGTCGCTACAACGTTCCACCCAACCATAGGCCAATGTGCTCATCAATCTCTCAGCACCACTGCCACCCCTGAGTTGGGCATGATTTCCATAAGGAACTAGGGAACAACATGCTCACACATAGACAAAACATATCAAAACTCAACCAAGCCAATATACAGTTGGGTTTATCAGGTTGCTAAGGCATTGGAAAGGATGAATTACTAAGCTAGTGAGCTCAACCACAGAGCTATGGACACCTACACAATATCTATCTAGCTTGGCATCCACAATACCGACACACCCAACACAAGGAAGTATTCCCTTCATAGCTACACAATCCCCCAGGCCATAACTTCTCTTCCAGTGCTCTTCAGGGTGTGCATAGAAGATTAGCCAGCCCCTCTTGGTCTCTTTGTGACGCTCCTCTCTTCACTAGGTTTATCAAGCCAATTTTGGGCCTCTTCCACTCCTAAGTATTTCATACTAAAACAAGGGTGCACATACAACAAATACAAATGTTGGGAATGAAGGAAAACATCGTGGGAACCAAAACAAAATGGTAGATGCGGAAATAAACCCTAGGAGAGAAAATCCATTTTCAGAAAATGTTCAGGGACATTACAGGAGAAAAACGACCTCTTAAAACCCAAAAATCGTGGATCCCTTCTCCCATTCACTGAGTAATACCAATTACTAGTTCCCAGCCATGGAGGAATGGGGAAAACATCAGAAAAACGTGAAGCAAACTCCCATCTAGCTCTAGCTGCATGAGGAAAATGAAGAACATGCATGAGGAATGGAGTGGGCATACATTTGTGGGTGTTTACTTGCCCAATAAGTTAAAATACGATTTCCAAAAACTGATGGCATCCCCAATACGGATTTTGACTTCCATACCTCTCATTTCCCAAGGCATTAACTACCTCAACCAAGTTCTGGAAGAAATAAATGATTGGGTGCAAAAAGACAAAAAGGGTAGTTGACAACTTTATGGGTTCTCCCATTGACATTTGGCTCAATAGTTTGAATATTTCCCTTCCTATTCCTTGTGAAATCATGCCCCCATCTCTTTGTTGCATTGAAATAGCTAGTTGTGGGTATTTTTATTAAATTACATATTTACATGATGTCTCATTTTATATTGTTCCTGGCTTGCACGAAAACCATATGCATCGATTTTAATTGCCGATAAATAAAATGCTAAATCGATGGCGGGGCCTTGGCCTTTAGCTCCTCACCATGATTTAATAATGGTGTTTACACCATGTACAATTTTAATGCAAATGGGGTCAAAATCGGGATATTACAGTAACTGTCAGAACTACGTTTCCACAATTGGGTGGGAGGGTGTTTTAGTACCTTGGTTTTGCGCCAAGGCTTCCAACAAATTCTAGGCGTGGATTACTTGTATTTACTGTGCTTCAACAACTAAGCTGCGACCCATCCTCTCTTTATGCAAATTCAATAAATAAACAACATACATGCAACATAATCATATCTAGTAATACAATGTAACTATCATACATCTATTCATTTGTAAAAAAACCTACAGTCATTCATTCACTACAATAATCACACATGTATCTAAGTTACTTTTTGCATTCACACATATACACAGAATATAATGTTGAAACCCATCTGGGAAAAAACCACAAGGTGCTCTTCGTCTGGCATGAGGAAATAAATGCACCTTTCATCTATGCACTAAGTTGCAGAATCTGCTCAAGATCTTCTTCTCTGACTTTACAGACTCTTCCTCCCTCTCATGCTCTCTATTCTTCTCTATTTTCTCTTTCTACTCTACTTTTACTAGTGATCCGCAAACAACCTAGATCGACTCAACCTTCTCTACTCATCTACGCACTCAGCTGCAAATCCTTTACTCCGATGCACTCGGCGATACTGAGCCATTAACCAAGAGCTCATGCTTTCATCCAACGAGAGTCGACCAAACGAAATGTTGGGAGAATGTCTACTAATTCTAGCTCGAGAGTCTCATCCATTAATGTCTAGCCACGAATGTCTAACCAAGAGTATAACCCACATACAACTTGGGTTCCTTCTTTCATAGCCATATTATAGACTCAATAAAAATCCCATACACACTTGATACATACTCAATACCGACTCGATACAGAATCTATATAGACTCATTACAGACTCCTTTTATGTCACTATCTCAGCCAACTTACTATATCCAGCTAACAGGATGTCTTTCCTATTCTAGAAACACATAACATGAGGCACTATCAGCCTGACTTACAAAGATGCCTTCATGTGTGTGGTTTCCCCGACCTCCAACCAAGCTTGTACCCATGATCGTTAATGCCTGTCACTTTCTCAACAGTATTCCTTACTATCATTTCCAGCCGATATTCTATTTGCACACCTTCTTCTGCTGATATTTTGTCCTACCATCTCGTGTCGCATTCCATTCTTTTGTCGTGACTTACTTATCTGGCGCAGCTTCCTCTTCAAGTGCCTTCTCCTCTTCTTCTCCTTCTCTTTTACTTCCTCTGTCGCAGCATCCTTCCCCTTCTCCTTTATGTTGCTTCCTTAGTCGTAGCTCCTTCCTCTTCTCTTTTAGCTCTTCTCCATACTTAGGTAGAATTCTGCATGAATTCTGCCCTACTGTCATTAATTATACCCTACTGTCCTTAGGCCCAATAGGATCCTAATACTCACTTGTGTCTTTTCTGGAGCCACGTGAAGCTATTGCTCCATGTTGTGACTTGCGCTGATTTTGTTATGAAAATTCTCCATGATTTTCACCACTTTATCTGCCTCTATGCGCACTTCTTCCTCTTTCTTTTGCATTTGCTCCACCAGGTCGGAAATGACATGTTCCAGCATGAATTTTTTTATTGATACCTCTACGTCGTGCACCATCTAGTGTGCCGACTGAATTATTCTTGTAACTCTTTCTGCTTTGGCTTGTAACTCTTCTACCTTTTCCCGGCGTTGTTGCTATTGTGTGCGTAACTCAGTCATTTGTTGCTACAGTTTTCTCATCTCCGTTGCCTTATCCATTTTCTGTGCTAAGGGTAGCTACTACATATCGCTTCTTATCTGCATGGTGTTTGTTTCAAATGTATTTATCTCATTTGCAATATTTTGTGATTGCTCTTCATCCATTAGTGCTTCCCAAGTCTAATAGACTTGGTCGAGAGCCTTAGCACATGTTTCTTCTGCTTCTTATATTCTCTTCGCAGCTTGAGTTGCTGCATTTCTTCTTCTCTCCAACACTTCTAGAGGTTTTTCGGGTCTCCTTTTCTCTTCCAGTTTTGTAACTTTTCTCCTAAGGTCAGCCGCCATCTTTCCTAGCCTAAGGACCTTGTCTTCTGGTGGCATTTATTGTAATATTTCAACATCTTTGAGATTCGAACAAGCAAGATTTATGATATTTTTGAGTTTCTTCTTCTTCCCTTACTTTATGCTTGGTCCTTTGCATATTTTCCTTGATTTTGCTGATAGCCTTCTCATATTACTTCACCCGCATATTGAGGGTACTTCCTCTTAATATAATATCTGCAACCACCACTTTTTGCAAGGCATGCACATCCAAGAGTTGCATCTTTGAGAAATATAAGAATATATGACCGACACTTCTGTCAACCTCGCTGGAGTTTGGAGTCTCTAGATCCAAGACTTCTCTTTAGAGTTGTACTCTAATGGGGCGATATCCTCTTGGTATCTGGGGTTCAGGTGCTTCCGACGGGCTGGGTACATTCTGCGACTGTGGTACTTGGGACGCACACTCAATGACAATTTTGATTTCTTCTATTGTCCTTCCCAGTTCATTCAACCTATATGTGATATTAGTAGTAAATTGATTCTGTTGTCTGTCGAGGTTGTGGAGACTTGCCTGGGTGACTTCTTATAGTGATTCTGCTAATGTTGCTACCTCTTCATCATCAATATGAAAGGTATTGGATTCTTTGTTAGCCTTATGTTTCTTATGCTTAGGTTCCCTTTTTTCTTCGACACCTTTCCCTGGGCCTATTGTTTTTTTTCTAGCGGTGGTTCTTGATGAGGAAAATTGGCATGAGTTTTGTCTGGCTCTACCCTTCTGTGTTTTACCTGGGTTGTTTATCCCAATTGACTTCTTTGTCCTTCCTTTGAGTTTTTGGCACTTCCTATCACCATTATTTTGGCCAGTCACTGATAAAGGTTTCTAAATCTTCTTCCATTAGTGCATATTGCGTCATCAACCACTGTTGTTGTGGGTCTCTTCGTGATTGAATGGAAACATAGCGTTGACCAATTTGAAACTTAACAATTCTCTGAAACCTAGAAATAGTGGTTGCACTCAATATTACCTTATGCTTCACTAGGTTCTTTAAGGCTTCAATATGGACGAAGAATTCAGTATTACTATCTGTTTGTCGGCTTTTCTCTAGAGAGAACCTAAGGTTCTGGTATCTCTCACCTCTGTAGGTAACATGTAAGTCTACTGGTTGGTAGTTTTTCGGCTCAGACAAAACAATAAATGAGAATAAAATCAATAACCAAGAATAATGGAAAGAAATACCTTCTTAATCTGCTGAGGCTGCATCTTGTAACAATTCATTAAGCAAAAATTGTGACCAATTGATCTGAACTCCTTCTACACAAAGCGTAGCCAACATTACTGCTCCTGCAGTACATTGGTTTGGTCGTGATGTATGCAACATTTTGTATGACAATATCATTGCTGCCATGCAAATAATAGGATCACTAATAGAGGATATTGAGAACCTTCTGCCGGACCTGACCAAGTCATACTTATCCTTGATCTTCGCAATGTGGTCGAGGTCATTGTCCTTATCCAAGATTGATACTGGGTATGTGCCTTCCCTTGGAATTCCTATAATTTCTGAAATAAGGTCGACATAAACTGAATACGATTTGTCTAACCAAAGGAATCCTCCATGAAATATTACCAACATATGGCTTACATAACTAGTTACTTCTGTGCTTCGACCAAAGTATGGCATGAATAGTAATGACAACAACCCAGACTGTTCCAGTCCTTTCTCCCATTGCATTGCAATGAACCTGTTCGGTGAATCAAGCGTATATTTTTCTAGTCTCATGTAATTCTTTCTATAGAGGTCTATCAACTTGCTTGTGTCTGAATCTTCAAAGGATAGCTTATGTAATTGGGGCATGATATCAAGAAGTACTATCATACCTTTTGGTATTTTGGGTGCTACCAGTGTAGTAGAACCCTTTCTAGGGATGGTAACCGTGGTGCATCCGTCCTTCTTGGTGGAATATATGGTGGTAATAAGTTCCTAGTTTCAAAGTCATCTTGATTTTCATGGCTTGGTGTCTTTGTTGTAGCCTTCTCCTTTCTCTGCTTCTTCATCATCTGCTTCCCATTTGAAGCTGGTGTTGATCTTGGTTCTTGCATTCTACATTTTTCTGAAGGCTGAAGTAGGAATTGGGTAGTAACTGGCCTAGATTGGTTCCTTGGGGGAATGTCTCCTACAATTTCTTCCAAGATACGAGTAGGTGATGCAGGTCTGTATTCAGCTTCCACAGTAGGACTAGAAGTTGGTATCGAAATGACCATAAATTGGGTTCGGCTCCTTGATTTGCAGACACTACTCACTCTTCTATGTTCTTAGGAAGAATGAATCTAGATGTAGGAACAACATATAATATAAAATAACACATGTTTGACAGTTATTTCACACGAGCAAGTCTTTACTTAGAAAGTACTCCATCTTTTCAACACCCTAGTGTATCAATTTGGGTCATTTAAGGAATATTTTCGTCCCGTCGTCAATTAGATGGTATCGATAAAGGAGGTTATTTTCATTTATGATAGAAATTATCCCAAAGTATGCCACTTGATTCTGTCGAGATTTTCAAAATAATGTCTGACAGGTATCTTGTTAGCAAATTGCTTAATTATTGTTCCAATCATGACACCACTTTGTGGTAGTTCCATTTCATGTTATAATTCCGCTTCTCTCTCCAAGCTCCAACAACTTCTTGTCGCAGTCTTTGGGACTTTATTTACCCTTCCCACAAAATTATGCCAAGTTGTTTTTTTATTTTTTTATTTTTTTAGGTCATTTAGAGCAGGGTAAGGTGTATCTTCACACGTGCGAATTCCTTCCACTGTGCACATTCCTTCTGACGCGTGTATATTATATCAAGTGCTTCATTATCATCCAGATCTCCCGTGATATTATTGGATTCCCTCCAGTTGTGTACAATCATGTTGCATTGATGGAAATTCATGTCTGCGACCAGTATTTATTCAAAGATCTTTTCCTTTATTATCTGTAACGCAACATCAAATGTTGGTTGTTCGTTAGCGAACTCAAATGTCTCGGTGAAGCTGATAACTAATCTTTCCCATTCCATAGTTCCTCATCACAACTCTACTAATGTGTACCAACTTATTGGTACCATTTCCAAAGTGTGAATGAATCAATGAACCCATTCTTGTCGCGGATATTCTTGCCAATTCCTGCGACAGTGCTCAATATGTTTCACAGGATATGCCAGTCCTGTATATTTCTGATCAGGGAAAATGATCTCTTCCCCAAATCTAATCTCCATTAATCTTATACACTGTGGCTATTAAGAGATAGACTGTTTGTGTGTACCCCAACATCTAACGGGTGTAGTTTTCAGCACATAGTCCAAAGTAGAAAATCATTGTGATTTTGTGACTTTTTCTTCAAATTTTACCAGAAAAGATGCAAGGTTAGGTAAACCTTCATATGTTGAAAACACATTTTCTTCGGCTCCTACCCTTCGGGAAAATCTTGTGATCCATGTGCATATTCGCATGGAGACTTCATGTAGCCTATTCTGCCAATTTTCCAAGGCATCACCTGAGTCAGACGTGCATGAACTTACACTCCGCTAACTCAGTTTTTCATCAGTTGTTGGATTTATATAATATTCTTTCGAAGACTTGATTTTAGACAACTGATCTAGACAATTCTCTTGCCCTTCACTATGTACAAGCTCAACATATCTCTGTCCTTTGAGTGGATCAATTGGGGCAACCACTCTTATTTCAGAATCTTTAAATGATAAGATCGCTTTCTTGAAGTTTATAATGGTTTGGTTGTCTATTTCCCAATCAATTCCTAGAAGTGCAGGATATGGATTTGTGTCATCGACAATGTCAATAAATTCAAAGTCAGCATATGTTCTTAAGCCTTAGACTTCTACAGGAACTTGCGTTAGTATACCAATTGGTAGAACCTTTTACTGGTTCGCAAGCCTTAGTTGAATAGGAGACCAGTCTAGTCGTGGCTTATTCATTCTCTCCCATGTTTTTCTTGTCAATATGTTGACATCCGAGCCCAAATCTAATATGATATAATCCACATCATAATCTCCTATCTGTGCAGTCATTCACAGTTCTTGACCTATCTTTAGTTTTTTCCCGATATGATTAACTCTTTTTTTCAGGTCGCAGGTATTTTGGGATTTCTTCTATTAGTGTTGTCAATTCCGCGACAACATATTTATCATGGATTAGTGTTAAACAAATTTTGAAAAATTCTTTAAGCTTACTAACCTTTTTCAATGGAGGATTCCTAATTAGTTTTTCAAATCGTTCGGCATGATCTTTATTTGTCTAGATGTCGACGATTGATTAGCATCAACAAATTCTGGCCACGCCTCCAATAAGACTTCTTTCTCCTGTTGGACATCTAATAGAGCTTTCTTTTGTGTCATGGGTCTCACCTGTAGTTGTTCTTTCTGTGTATGTTGGTCTAGTCCAATCGCAGCACCTCCTCTTGTAACTACAACAATGTGAGGTTCTCTTGGTTCGACAGAAATCATCTGAATATTCTGATTGTGATTCAGATTCAGATTCTACACTGGGTTGGGATTTACGACAGTTCTAGCTTGCAATTTCGTAATCAGTTGCGGACACTGTTTGACAGTGTGATCAAATTCTTTACAATATGTACAATTTTTTGCAGGACTTTGACAATCTCGGGAAAAATGTCTTGGCTTCCCACAATTATAGCATATGACATTGGCCTCTTCCTCGACCAAATCCTCCTCCTTGTTGTTGTCCTTAATCTCTAAAGTTCCCACCCCACATTTGCAGAGGGTGTTGTTGTTGTTGAGGGTATTGATTCTTCTTGTATTGCAGTTGTTGATATTGTGAAGGATGACACCGAGGTTGCACTTGTTCATCTTGCATATGCTCATCATTTTTTATTAAGTAGGTATCCATCGTCTTTTCTTGTAGTAGATGAAATGCGTTATAGTCTTGTTGAAGCTGCAACTTTTCTCCCAAATTTAAAAAAAATAAAATTTGGACCCTCCTTTTAATTTTTATCTTGCCTAAGATTGTTTGGATTGCTGAACTCTGTTTCTGTTTTCCCTCTGCTACAAACTTGGATTGTTTGAGGTTGAAGTGAGTTCAATTGCTTTCATGCTTTCAGAAAACTGCTTCCTATTTGCAAACGCGTTAACGGTGGAGTTTTGAAAATGATGTCTTTTTGGTCTGAATGATTTCCTTCATCGCTATCGGAAGTCTGTTTACGTTCGAGTCAGAGCTTGTTTCTCTTTGCTGTCACTATTTCGGAGGTTAAACGAACTGATTTCATCGCTTCCCAACCTAAATATTTTGAGCACTCAACACTTTGTTTTGCGATAAATTTTCGCTGTCGGGAAGTCTGTTGACAGTGAATTAGGGCCGTAGTCATCTACGCAGCCGCCGTTTTGGAAGCCTACTTATAAACGTTTCGATGGACAGTTTTGATGTTCACCGATGTGATTCATCGCATTTGTTTCATCGGATTGTCGGCGTTTTTATCGCATCAGTCTTTTGTATCGCCATCGTTTCAGAAGACAGATAAAGAATGGGCAGACTATTAGTTTTTCTTTCGTCGATTACATGGCTTTATTGGTTTAAATTTTTGCTTTGTGATGACCTTTGCTTTCGCCCTCGGAGCGGTTTTATGACTTTGATCGGAAGTCGTTATCTATTTGTGTTTCATAGTTGGGGCTCCGGAGCGGACTAACCATCTGCCATATAACTCTTCTTTTCGCCGATGTGTGGTTCAACCTTTGGCTTGCGATGATATATTTTTGTTTTTTATCGGAATTTTTTTGAACATTGAATTAGGGCCATAGTTCTTTACGTGGCTGCCGTGGCGGAAGCCAACGTATGAACATTCTGACAGATTAGTGTTTTTTCTTGCCGATCGACGATGCCTTTGTTCTTAGTGGGTAATGGTCCCGCTTTCTGATGCATGGATAGCAGCGTTTAATGTTTTATTTCACTGAATTTTTATGTTGACCCGGGATCCTTAGCCTATAAGGTTCTGTCGTTGCGGCGACTTAGGGAGCTATCTTTCCGACTTATAGTTTTCCCATCAATGGGGTTTTCCCGCTATTTTTTTTGTGACCTCTTAACATTTTTCATGGGCGACGGGAGTTCTCTGTTTTTTATCGAGTTAGGGTTTTGTGATGAGAACACAGGGCAAGGTCTCACATTTGATGATGATTCTTATTCGTAGTATAGTTTACATTGATCGAAGTTAGATGTTTCAAATGCAGTCCGCCTTAATGTTGTATTTCTCGTTTTAACTGCAGACGGATTTAGAAGAATTTTCAGATCCAGTTTGATGATCACTGTTGCATAGAAGACGTATCTAAAGGACAAAGCAGAAGGGAGCTAGCTGAATAAAAGAAAAATGAAGAAACATAAATAGAGAAAAGAAGAAGAAAGTTGGGTTTAAGCTCAATAGGATCTAGCAAGAGACCAACGGATTAATGAGCAAAATAAATATAGGCAAAGGCCCAGGCTTGGAAAAGTTCGGCAGTTACCAAGCTGGTCCCTTTTTTCATAAAAATGCTCTTAAATCATAAATCTGAAATGTAACATTTGTATGAATCATGAACACTCACAAAAGGACAAAATTGTGAGATTAAACGGTGGAGGATCCCAAAGGTCACCGAGGGGCATCCCAAGAGTTTGTTTGTAGTATAAGTATAGGAGAGTTAGAGAGAAAAAGGGACTTTTTCCCAGTTAGATTGGTGAAGACATATTGTAAGAAGAAATATTTCCTTTTGCAATAGATAATTACAGTTTGCCTGTTGGAGAAAGCTTGGTGGAATGTTCAAATGTTGTGCTATAGATTTGTTGAAGAGGAACTATTTCGTTTTCAGCTTTTTGTCCATTAACTATGAGATCGTTCTAACTCTTTGAACCTATGTTCTTGCATGAACGTTCTCTGGTTTATTTTATGAAAATTTCCACTATGAGTAATGAATGTTGTTCATAAACAATCAGCTATCTAGTTGTTCAAATATCTTTAATTGTTCATGCATTTTGAAAGAAGTTTCAGCTAACTGTGATTTTTCATGATGCATGTACAAAATACATTACTCATTAATAAATGATAATCTTGCTCCCTAGGGATAGGTTAGGTAGTTAGTTTTAATTTCTTGCTGTGTGTGATTTAGATGCAAGAGAGTCTAAGATGAGAGGTAAGAACCTGTGCATCACATTGTGACCACTCCTTGCATTCTTAATCAATCTGCATTTCAGATAGGCACTTGCATGTCATACTTAAAACTAAAAACACAAAAATATACACGGTGGACCGAGCCGCAACCGGTAAAACCTTTTATTTTTGTTACTTGACCTACGGTAGCCGGACTGCAAACCGGACTGATTCCCTACACCAAACAGTCACGGGATAGTTGGGAACGTTGACTGGGGAGAATCCCTTGCTATTGTTGCCTGCAAATTTCCAGTCCTCAACAAGTCTTTTTCATCATGACCCACTGATCTACAAAATTTACAATACAGACTTGATGGTGTGCTTATAATATTCTGTAAGTACAGAATTTATTTGGCCTTGTGGCTCCTAGTCTGGCATATTCTACACCAAGGATTTCCTTGGGTGTTTAACGGGTTCGCCACAACTGCTGCGACATAGTTCACGAGTGCCGGGAAATTGTCTTTATGGTGTCCGTCTATTCTACATATTCTACACCATAGTTCTTCTTGAACTTACTTTCCTCTTTTAATGTCCTGGAGCTGCACCATAAGGTTGTCCAGCTGCGACTGAATTTGCATCATTCTCGAGCCAGTATCTCCAACCGGCGAGGATTCTAATTTCATTGTTATTTCCAGAGCCTCTATCTGTGATACAATCTTCTGTTGTATCAACGGGGTTCGGATATGTGGTAACAAGGAGAGAATAAACCATTCATTGTGTTTTACATTTGACAGTTGGAATCTCACTTTGGCCATCAGTGTCTTAAATCTTTAGTCAAAGTCCCAAACAGATTCTGTTGGTGGTTGCTTAATCTCTTTGATTTCAGTGATGTGCCGTGATTCAAACTTTGGATTTCTGAATTCATTTATCAAACCCACTATGTTATAAATTATTTTACCACACATGGTTGATCACATATTTATGGCCTTCCAGGTCCCTTTGCAGACTATTTTGGACCCCATGGAATTGTATTATACTTTGATGTTCCAAGATCATCCTTTAAAATCCCCTGTTTATTGTTGTACGCGACTTTTAAACCCATACTCATGTGTACTTGGGATGTGTGCATAAGTCCAAACATTTTTGGAGTTTTCCTCATGTGAGTCCAAAGATCCTGACTCTTGACCTTCCATATTCCTTGAGATCGCTTGGATTCGACCTTCCATTACCCCTTTGGAGTGCTATATAAGGAACCCCTTGGATACATTGAAGGAGGAGGAATTGAAGAGCAAAGAAAATATAGTCCATTGTTGTTTCAGTTTTCTTATACTTGTGTCTGCATCCCTTTGTCCCTTTGGAGCACTTTGTGTTCTTCCCAAGCTTTCCTTTGTATTGTGAGCTTGCTATCGAGAGATGAACGATTGAGGTGGTGGAGGCCTAGGTGGAGGACTCAGTTTATCTGGTTCATAGACGTGCTGACAGAGGTTGTCACTCTTGTAATCTCGGATTTTATTAATAGAAATATATTTTCCTATCCAATTATGTGCATTTGAATATGAATATTGTTTCCATGGATGTATTTAATTGCTTATACATTGTTGAATATATATGCTAGAGTAGGTCTAACTCATTCTTATAGAGCATGCTTATCTTGTTTGCTATTGTTGAGAGAAAATTGCTAATGCAAGCGTGAATTGGAAAAGCTCAATGGGGATCTACTTCAACCGCCCGGAACAAGGTACGATTCACTATCCCTTAGTGTTAGATGTTTGGTTTCTCTTGCATATTGGGAAAGATTGTTTTCTGGTGTCAAGCTGTCTGTTGTGGTACCCCCAAATCCATAGGAAGTTTCTCTTCGTAACACACTCGAATCTCGTTGAGTGTTTTCAGGACAACTCCTACTAGTACTATGGAAAATTTATTATATCAGTCAAGCACATGACCTCAGAGAGTCGTGATCATCTGTGTTTTCTTGATATTCTCATCCTGGATATGTCACATAGTCCAGACAACTTCACAAAGGAACCAATGTTTTTCTAGGTCTTCCAACCCATTTCCATTAAATATTGGTAACAAATGTCATCTCTGGCCATTGGATTTGCTGTTGGTACACTCAGAACATAATTTTGGCTAGTCAGACTTCCTTTTTCTGCTATTTATAGTGTTAGTATTACTCATATTTACATAATTACTTGGAGATAGGTCTCTCGATCTTACCTCTGGCGAAGTATGTAGTGTTGTAGGAGAGTTGTAACCACGTTCTCGTTCTATAGCTTTAGTTGACTCTACTGACTCTTCGTCTCCTTCATATATCAACTGATATTCCTCTTCTTCATCACAAGACCCTTTGTGTAAGTATGACACAAGATCGTAGCCTTCTTCCTCTCGATCTGTGTTGCAACTCCCTCTTCCTAATAGAGTTTTTCTTCGCTTACCGAACCTAAATCATCTTTCGCTCCTTAAAAATCTTGGATCTAGTTCAGTTCCACTATCTCCTAGGAACATCTCACTGTAGGGTTCTGCTGAGACATAACCACTCTATTTTTATACAATTTTGTTACATTCCCAGAATACCTTTTTCACATACAAGCATTTTTATCCATGTCTTTAAAGATGACATGTATCTACTACGTGGGCCTTAAAAAAAATTCCACTCTGCCTCACTGTATGAGGTTATAGTGTCAACAACAAACTAAGCGATGTATCCTTCTAAGATACTATCTACCCAAAAATTCACAGCCCTCAACACAGGTTTGTCTACTATTTTCAGTCGCTCAATCAACTAAGGATTCCACTCCCTTAGTTCTATGCCTTGGCAATTTGTTTGTTGGGTTTCCAACTTAGATAACCATTCATGCAACACAATGGGAAACTCAAAAAATAAAATCTCATGAATGTCCATGTTGATGTATCGGCCCAATCGCTCCATTGGGTTCCACCGAGATCCTTCACTTTCTTTTCGTGCGAACTCTAACTCTTTGGATTCCACCCAATCTTGGATCTCTGGTTTTGTGGGTTACCACAACATATCCCTCACCACAACGATTTAGGGTCTCGACAACAGAACCATTTGTTGGATTTTCTGTCAATATGTTCCTTTTCCCAAGGATCCGACCTAGGTTTAGTCCCTTCTGCTTAGCACAACAAAGCCCAAGATATCAGCCTGACATAGCAGAGCTCAACCGAAAACACCTGCGACACAAATTCCATCTCACCTGAGATATCTCTCTTGATGAGTAACTTCTAGAACCACATTTCCGCAGTTGGGTGGGAGGGTGTTTTAGTAATTTGGTTATGTGCCAAGGCTTCCAACAAAGTCCCGGGGTAGATTAATTGTATTTACAGTGCTTCAACATCTAAGTTGTGACCCAACCTCTCTTTATGCAACTTCAATAAATAAACAACAAACATGCAACATAATAATATCCATTAATACAATGCGACCATCATACATCTATTCATTTGTAAACAAGCCTACAATCATTTATTCACTACAATAATCACACATATATCTAATCTACTTTCAGCATTCACACATATACATAAAATATAATGCGGAAACCCATCCAGGAAAAAACCACAAGGCGCGCTTCATCTAGCACGAGGAAATGGATGCACCTTTTGTCTATGCACTAAGCTGCAAACTCTGCTCAATATCTTCTTCTCCGATGTTACAAACTCTTCCTCCCTCTCATGATCTCTGGTTTTCTCTCTTTTCTCTTTCTACTCTACTTCTACTAGTGATCCACACACAACTTGGATCGACTCAACCTTCCCTACTCGTCTGCGCACTCAGTTGTAGATCCTTTACTCTGATGCACTCAACAATACAAATACATTAACCAAGAATTCACGCTTTCAACCAATGAGAGTCTACCAAACGGATTGTCGGGAGAATTTCTACTGAGTCTATCTCTAGAGTCTCATCCGTTAATTTCTAGCCACAAATTTCTAACCGAGAGTCTAACCCACATACAATTTAGGTTCCTTCTTTTATATCCCCATTACATACTCAATACAGATCCCATATGTACTTGATACAGACTCAATACTGACTTGATACAGACTCATTACAGACTCCTTTTCTGTCACTATCTCAGCCGACTTACTATATCCAGCCAACATGCTGTCTTTCCTATTCTAGCAACACATAACGAGAGGCACTATCGGCTTGACTTACAAAGATGCCTTCACACGTGTGGTTTCCGCTGGCTCCAGCTGAGCTCATACCCACGACCTTTAAGGAATGTCACTTTCTCAACAATATTCCTTACTATCGTTTTCCATCCGTTATGCTATTTGCATGCCTTCTTCTGCTGATATTCTGTCCTACCATCTCGTGTCACACTCCATGCTTCTGTCGCGTCTTACTTATCTGGTACAACTTCCTCTTCTAGCTCCTTCTCCTCCTCTTCTTCTTCTCTTTTACTTCCTCTATCACAACATCCTTCCCCTTCTCCTTTATGCTGCTTCCTCAGTCGTAACTCCTTCCTCTTCTCTTTTAGCTCTTCTCCATACTTATGCAAAATTCTGCATGAATTCTGCCCCATTGTCCCTAAGCCCAACAATACTCAAGGTCCCAATTGATTTTACGGAATCCTTTTTCATTCACATTGTCAATAGCCCTATGCAAATTTCTAAGTTCCTTCCAAAGTGTTGGCATGCCAAGTTGGAAGGCATTTAACAACAAGACTATTATATGCTTGTGTTCTTTCTAAAACTTTGCCACAAATTTGAAATTTGGTTGTAATTTCCAATGTCTTCATAATCCATTTTTCAAAATATTTCTCGACATTTTGTACCATGACCTTCCATAAGTTTTTAAGCAAGGCTTGGAAAGTCAACATTGTGCCAAAGAATTTAAAATTTCACTAGTTGGATAGAGGCCCAATTTTGAGTTGCAAACTAGAGTGGCACTAGCCATTGAATCTACACGTAAGCAAAATTTTTGTGCCATTAAATGATCAAGCTTGGGACAAAGCAATAGGTGTCAAGAAAATCTATTGTATTATGCCACGAATTTTGTCCCTTAAGCATGATAAAACATGAGTCAATCACAAATGTTCGTTAATGTCGGGTCTCAACAAACGATAATATTTTATTTTGTTTTTAACCACAATGTGTTTCTTAAGCAACGTCACAAATGTCGATTGCTAAATTAGAGTGTTGGTGGGACCTCACTTGGGCCTAGCAAACAATAGTTTTTTGTCTTTTTATTTTATTAAAAATTTCAAGCATCGAGGGGATGTCCTTATGATGTCGATGTGATGCCACGTTCGAATGAAAATTCCTAGTTTCAATGGGATGTCACTTAACTGAGGTTACTAGTACAACATTAGCATGAGTTGCACATTAGGTAAGTGCTGACCTTTGTTTTTATTATTTGGTTATTTTGTTGTGGTCTAGGTTTGAAGAGCTTACTACATATCGACTACATGTTGAAAAAGTAACATATATTTGGATTTAGTATCATTAAATTATACTTCTCTCTGTGCCACATATTAGAGACTTGATCAACAATAATTCAACATAACACCTTTGATGAGAGGAAAATTAATATGTGATGTTTAACCTACATTAAAACCGTTGAATGAGTGTCAAATTTGAACCCTAAATATAATAACATTAATCATCCTTAAACTTTGTAAAACGCCTTGCTTTGCATCACAAATCCCAAACCACAAACATTATTATTAATTATAATTATTTTTACTTATAACTATGATTCCAAGGATCAAATAATTCCACTCTTAGATATATTATGTTAATGTGCTTATAACTCTTTGTCTTTAATATAGTCTATGTTAATTTGATGACGATGATGATGATGATGATGGTTAACGTCCCCTGAGACCAAAAATTGGTCTATCGGACCTATAGAAACGAATTAATTAGTTTGTTTTAAAATTGTATTTCTATGCTCAAAGAGCTTGGAGAGAAGCGTCTCGAGCTCACTATAATCTTGACAAGTTAAAAGGCTAGGGAGGTCGGGATTGCAACAAAGATTATGAAACTGAGATTTAATGTGGGTGTACACGGGGCATTCTAAGAGGAAGTGATTTTCATCCTCAATGTTTTTATTCTCACAGAGATGACATATCCTTTCCACCCATGGTGTTTTAGGGACTGCCTAACGACCTGTTTCACTATGTAGCTCATGAGAGTTCGTTCTTATCTTGGCAATATTAATTTTTTTCTTTTAACTAGTTAAAATAGAGAGATACTTTTGATCTTCTAGAGTAGGGTTGATTTACTCTAAGTATACAATTAAAAAAATACAATTATAAATTTGAAGCTAAATTTAAGTGTAATAAGCGATTTTGGGAAGAGACACTTTATTTGTAGAGTTGTATATGTTGGACAAGTACGATTTTCTATAAGAAACGTATAGTAATATAATAGTTATATACTGTATTTTAATTTTTTTTGGTATAACAATACTTTTATATGATATATATATATATATATATAT
>LPNX010864871.1:77505-140852 GCA_001517045.1 Pseudotsuga menziesii
CTGAAAATATTCCTCGACCACCTTAAGCTACCTATTCTATATTCTAAAGTGAAGGAGAGCCAAAACCCTTGAGCATGCACGTAGAACTCATGAGAACCAGAACTAAACCAAACTATCAAATATAAGCAGGGTATTTACAACAAAACCATCGGGACTGAGAAGCCCGGGTTCACTAAAAAGGAAGTAAAAACCAGAGAATAACACCATATCTCATTACCCAAGCAAAATTCATCCAAATCTGGACATGGCCTTCTCGCCTCCCTAAGGCGTTGGGTTCGCTAGCGATTGAGGAGGCATTGCGGGGTATTTTCCAATTCTGCCCTGCAGATCATTAGCCAGCGACTCCAACATGCGGAAGCTAGTAGCAGCCTCTTGCTGGCCTTTCCTGATGCTCATCAATGCTTCTTTGATACCTTTGGCCAGCTAGAGGTTGGCTTGAATTTCCCTCGCCAGAAGGATACACCCCATCCAAAATGCGCTCGCTATGAGCGGTCTGCCCTGGTGAGTCTCGTACTCCTCAATTAGCTCCGTCTCCTTGATAGCTATTAGCGCTTCCACCCTCTCTGGCGTCTCTTCCATGTATTGGGATCCCCAATTGAACAATAGAGGGGTGGGCCTTTCTCGGCCGAGGAGGAACCTCTAGCTGAACCCGCCATCAGGGAAGTGCTAACACTTTGGTCACTTCTACACCTCCCTTGGTGAGACCTACTAAAACATGAAACTTTGATCCAGATTAACCCGAGAAGACAGACAGGGGTCTAAAAAATCTTGGCGTAGGTTGTCTTCTCCCCTTCCTCTTGTCTATAAATAGCTGGCCTGATGTGCTTAGCGGTAGAGCTATGAATTATCTGCTTTCTCCCCTGTTTCCAATTCGTGCCATGGGAAGAGCCGTCTTGCGGTGATTAATTCTCCTGTACCTTCTCTGATCCCCTAAAACATGCGAGAGATTATCCATTGGATCCATATTTAATGGCCTCTTGGTGCTCCTCCGGATGATGTGATCATAAGCAGTACCCATGATTGAATTCTCACCACCAGTTAACCATCTAGAACCGTCCTTCGGAGATGCATGCCTCACATGGGTCTGAGACGGATCCTCCTTTAGAGACATGAACCTGAGCCCTGATCTTCTGGCACTATGGTCTCTGGCCTTCCATCTTTGTCATCTTGTTCATTCGCATGCTCGGCAACTGTACCACCACTACCATCTGATCGCATGAGATTAATGCCAAGTGGAGGAGCTATCACCTCGACATCCCTCCGTCTTGACCGCAAGTAAAGGCTACCGGCATTTGCATGTCACGTCATGTGGCTTTCCATCAAGGATCTCGTGCAAGTAGAATGACCGTGTGTCGGGGGGGAGTTTGCATTAGATGAGGCGTGAGGTCTAAATATCGTCCACCTGTCATGTCTCAAGGAGAGAACCTGGTCGGTCCCACCAAATTATCCATCTACAGCCTATTCACACTTCTCCCATAATCGCTTGTACAATTTGTCTGAGTTGATTTCAGCATGGAAAGAACATGCCTTGCCCACCCCTACGTTCGCAAGGATGTCCGCCACCTTATTCCCAGACCTGTTGATGTGAGAGAAGATTAGTACAGGAGTGTTACTGAGTCTTCCCTTGAGCATCAAGAGCCTGCCTTCCCACCTCCAGTTGCGAGAAACCTAATTTATGGTCACCCCATGCATGATTCTCCGAGCGAGGTTTATTATCACCATTGAGTCTCCCTCGACTATCAGTGGTGTTCTCTGGTTCTGAATTGCCCATGTGACACCATTTATCAATCAGTCCAATTCTGCTAGATTATCAGTACCTGAACTGAGGCTTCCCCAGTAGAGACTAAGAATTCTACCATGGGAGTCCCTAATTACTCCCCCATAGCCAAGAGGGTAAGGGTCTCCTTTGGAGTCCTCATCAAAATTCAATTTGAAAGCGCCAGATGGAGGTTTCTGCCAGAATTCCGCACTAATCGTTTGCTGGGCCGAATTGCAGAGCCGCGAATTATTCTAAGGTATTTGCTTTATTCCCCAATTCTGAAGAGTTTGTTTTTCTGTAGAGTCTGCTTCAAGGTCTTTTTCCAACTAAGGTGTGAGTGTTATGGTTTCCTTAATGTGAGCTCCCAGAATCTCCCATAATTCTTCTGTTCTGCATTTCCTGTATTCAAATTTTTTTTGGTTACGTGTTTTCCATATTTCCCAAAAAACATATCCTGGGAACAGTTCCCAGATTATGTTCAGAATTTTGTTTTTGAATCTGTTTTTGGGCCATTCTGCTATAGTAAGATCTGGTCTTCCTTGTTACCTGGCATTGTTTTTGAATAGCCTACTTCCTTTGTCCCAAATCTCAGAGGTTACCAGGCATTCATCAAGCAAGTGATTTATAGTTTCATTGCTTTTTTCGCATAAAATGCATCGCGAAGGGCCCACTATACCATGTTTTTGAATATTATCCCAAGTAAGGATCCTTCTTTTTATAACCAACCAACAAAAAGCGTCTATTTTGGGCCACCAATTCCCTCCCTATATTTTTGTCCATTTCTCTTCTTTTTCCTGTCTGTGATTTTCGTTCATAATTCCTATATCCTCCTTAATGTTGAACCTTCCCAGGTTGGAGTAGCCCCATCTGATTTTATGCTGCCCTTCATGCCAAGGTATCCTTCTGGAGCATAGTTTGTTATAGAAGTTGTCAAGATCTTCCAATGGTGTTAGACTTTGCCACCATTCTTTTCTTTTCCACGTCCTAAAAACCCTGTCTAGAGAGTCCAGGTCCCAAAATTCCTTCATGGACTGAAGCTGGTGGAGTTGGGGGTGAGATATCATAATAAGGATATCCGCTCGGGTCTCTATGCTCAGCTCCTGGTTCCATGCCTCACTGACGAATCTAGCCGAATTCCCATCTCTGACCTCCCAAAAGCTATTTCTTTGGATGAGATCTCTGTTTTCCTAAGCTGCTTTCCAAATGTTGGACCCTAGTAAGTTCTCGCCATATCTTATGAGCGTTTGTTTTGGCCATTGTTGGGCATATTTAGCATGCCATAGCTTTGCCCACGGTTCGTCTTCATAAGTTATCCATTTCCACCAAATTTTCACTCCCATGGATTTGTTGGAATTTAAAGGGTCACGAAGTCCCAGGCCGCCCTCATTTTTGGGCATGCATACCGTTTTCCAATCAACTAGTGCCCACTTTCTGTGACAGTCATCCCTGCCCCAAAAAAAGTTCCTTATTTGCTTTATCACCGATTTTGGGGCAGCCAGGACCAAGAAAAGGTACAATGGCATCGCCTGCAGGACATATTTCACCAAAATGACTCTGCTAGGGAAATTTAGGGCTCTGAATGTCCATAGGTTGAGTTTCTGTTTGATTTTGTCCAGAAGGTCCTTGGAAGGTAGCCCACCCTCCGAGAAGCCTAGAATTCTTAAAATATTCCTTCTCTTTATTTTTGGAGCATTAAATAAGTACAGTTGAGATTTGGTCTTGTTGATTTCTCAGCCACTTGCCTCCAAGAAGGTATCCAACCCCTCCTTGATTTCGCAGGCCTCTCGGACCATTGATGGTCCCATGAGCATGGTGTCATCGACAAGATGTTGGTGAGTTTGTGGTTCTACATCTTCCGTGATTATCAGACCTTTAATCTTGTTTTCCATTCGGAGGTTCTTGAGCATTCTGCCCAGACCTTCAGTAGCTACGATGAACAGAAAGGGGGATAACGTGTTGCCTTGTCTGATACCTCGAGAGCTCTGGAAGGGTGGAGCGGGAGATCCATTAACCAAGATAGAGAAGAAAGCTGAGGAAACCAGGTTCATAACCTATCAGGTCCATTGATCTGAGAATCTGAACGCCCTTAGCATACCTGCTAAGAAATCCCAATTTAGTTTATCATAAGCCTTAGACAAATCTAATTTAAGAAGCATACCTAGGATTTTCCCAATTTTTGACAGAGTAGATAGTTTCATGAATGAGGATGATAGTTTCCCGATTTTTTCCCTTAAGTATGATAAAACATGAGTCATTCAGAAATGTTCATTCACAAATGTTCGTTAATGTCGGGTCTCAACAAATGATAATATTTCATTTTGTCTTTATACACAATGTGTTTCTTAAGCAACGTCACAAATGTCGATTGCTAAATTAGAGTGTTGGTGGGACATCACTTGGGCCTAGGCAAACAATAGTTTTATTTTATTTTATTTTATTAAAAATTTCAAGCATCGAGGGGATGTCCCTATGATGTCGATGTGATGCCTCATTGAATGAAAATTCCTAGTTTCAGTGGGATGTCACTTAACTGACGTTACTAGTACACCATTAGCATCAGTTGCACATTGGTTAAGTGCTGACCTTTGTTTTTATTATTTGGTTATTTTGCTGTGGTCTAGGTTTGAAGAGCTTACTACATATCGACTACATGTTGAAAAAATAACATATAGTTGGATTTAGTATCATTAAATTATACTTCTCTCTGTGCCACGTATTAGAGACTTGATCAACAATAATTCAACCTAACACCTTTGATGAGAGGAAAATTAATATGTGATGTTTAACCTACATTAAAAACGTTGAATGAGTGTCAAATTTGAACCCTAAATATAATAATATTAATCATCCTTAAACTTTGTAAAACGCCTTGCTTTGCATCACAAATCCCAAAGCACAAACATTATTATTAATTATAATTATTTTTACTTATAACTATGATTCCAAGGATCAAATAATTCCACTCTCAGATATATTAAGTTAATGTGCTTATAACTCTTTGTCTTTAACATAGTTTATGTTAATTTTATGATGATGATGATGGTTAACGTCCCTTGAGACCAAAATTTGGTCTATCAGACCTATAGAAACAAATTAATTAGTTTGTTTTAAATTTGTATTTCTATGCTTAAAGAGCTTGGAGAGAAGCGTCCTGAGCTCACTATAATTTTGACAAGTTAAAAGGCTAGGGAGGTGAGGATTGCAACAAAGATTATGAAACTGAGATCTAATGTGGGTGTACACGGGGCATTCTAAGAGGAAGTGATTTTCATCCTCAATGTTTTTATTCTCACAGAGATGACATATCCTTTCCACCCATGGTGTTTTAGGGACTACCCAACGACCTATTTCACTATGTAGCTCATGAGAGTTCGTTCTTATCTTGGCTATATTATTTTTTTCTTTGAAGTAGTTAAAACAGGAAGATACTTTTAATCTTCTAGAGTAGGGTTGCTTTACTCTAAGTATACAATTAAAAAAAATACAATTATAAATTTGAAGCTAAATTTAAGTGTAATAAGCAATTTTGGGAAGAGACACTTTATTTATAGAGTTGTACATGTTGGACAAGTACGATTTTATATAAGAAATGTATAGTAATATAATAATTATATACTGTATTTTAATTTTTTTTGGTATAACAATACTCTTATATGATATATATGTATATATATATTGTTAATAAGGAGAGGACTTCATATTACTGATGGTACAAAAAGTTACAGTCGGGCTCAGCCAACTATGGGGATGTTGGGCCGAGCGAAGCTTTGCTACTAAAAATATTCCCCGACCACCTTAAGCTACCTATTCTATATTCTGAAGTGAAGGAGAGCCAAAACCCTTGAGCATGCAGGTAGAGCTCATGAGAACCAGAACTAAACCAAACTATCAAATATAAGCAAGGTATTCACAACAAAACCATCGGGACTGAGAAGCCCGGGTTCACTGAAAAGGAAGTAAAAACCAGAGAATAACACCATATCTTGTTACCCAAGCAAAATTCATCCAAATCTGGACATGGCCGCCTCGCCTCCCTAAGGCATTGGGCTCGCTAGCGATTGAGGAGGCATTGCGGGGTATTCTCCAATTCTGCCCTACAGATCATTAGCCAGCGACTCCAGCATGCAGAAGCCAACAACAGCCTCTTGTTGGCCTTTCCTGATGCTCATCAATGCTTCTTTGATACCTCTGGCGAGATGAAGTTTGGCTTGAATTTCCCTCGCCAGAAGGATACGCCCCATCCAAAACGGGTTCGCTATGAGCGGTCTACCCTGGTGAGTCTCATACTCCTCAATTAGCTCCATCTCCTTGATAGCTATTAGCGCTTCCACCCTCGTCGATGTCTCTTCCATGTATTGGGATCCCCAATTGAACAACAGAGGGGTTGGGCCTTTCTTGGTCGAGGAGGAACCTCTGGATGAACCCACCATCAGGGAAGTGCTAACAATTTGGTCACTTCTACACCTCCCTTGGTGAGACCTGCTAAAACACGAAACTCTGATCCAGATTACCCCGGGAAGATAGACAGGGGTCTGAAAAATCTTGGCATAGGTTGTCTTCTCCCCTTCCTCTTATCTATAAATAGCTGGCCTGATGTGCTTGGCAGTAGAGCTATGAATTCTCTACTTTCTCCCCTATTTCCAATTTGTGCCATGGGAAAGAGCCGTCTAGCAACGATTAATTCTCCTGTACCTTCTCCCATCCCCTAAAACGTGCGAGAGATTATCCATTGGATCCATATTTAATGGCCTTTTGGTACTCCTTTGGATGATGAGATCATAAGCAGTACCCATGATTAAATTCTCACCACCAGTTAACCATCCAGAACCATCCTTTGGAGATGCATGCCTCACGTGTGTCTGAGCTGGATCCGCCTTTAGAGACATGGACTTGAGCCTTGATCTACCAGCACTACGATCTCTGGCCTTCCATCTTCGTCATCTTGTTCATTCGCATGATCGACAACTATACTGCTGCTACCATCCGATTGCGTGAGATTAATGCCAAGTGGAGGAGCTATCACCTTGACATCCCTTCGTCCTGACCGCAAGGAATGGCTGTTAGCATCTGCATGTTGAGTCATGTGGCTTTCCATCGAGGATCCCGTGCGAGTGGAAGGACCGTGTGTTGGGGGGAAGTTTGCATTAGATGAGACATGAGGTCTAAAGATCGTCCACTTGTCATGTCTCAAGGAGAGAACCTAGTTGGTCCCACCAACTTCGCCATCTGCATCCTCTTCACACTTCTCCCATAATCTCCTGTTCAATTTTTCCGAGCTGATTTCAGCATGGAAATAACATGCCTTGCCCACCCCTATTTTCACAAGGATGTCCACCACCTTATTCCTAGACCTTTTGATGTGAGAGAAGATTAGCGTAGGAGTGTTACTGAGTCTTTCCCTGAGCGTCGAGAGCCGACCTTCCCACCTCTAGTTGTGAGAAACCTGGTTTATGGTCACCTCATGCATGATTCTCTAAGTGAGGTTGATTATCACCATTGAGTCTTCCTCGATTATCAACAGTGTTCTTTGGTTCTAAATCGCCCATGTGACACCATTTATCAATTCGTCCAGCTTCGCCAGATTATTAGTACTTGAACCAAGGATTCCCCAGTAGAGATGAAGAATTCTACCATGGGAGTCCCTAATTACTCCCCCATAGCCAGCAGGGCTGGGGTTTCCTTTAGCGGCCCTGTCAAAATTCAATTTGAAAGTGCCAGATGGAGGTTTTTGCTAGAATTCTGCACTGATCGAATGCTGGGCCGAATTGCAGAGCCACGAATTATTCTGAGGTATTTTCTTTATTCCCCAATTCTGAAGAATTTGTTTTTCTGTAGAGTCTGCTTCAAGGTCTTCTGCTGACCAAGGTGTGAGTGTTATGGTTTCCTTAATGTGAGCTCCCAGAATCTCCCACAATTCTTCCGTTCTGCATTTCCTGTTTTCAAAATTTTTTTGGTTACGAGTTTTCCATTTTTCCCAAACCGCAAATCCTGGGTACAGTTCCCAGATTATGTTCAGAATTTTGTTTTTGAATCGGTTTTTGGGCCATTCTACTATAGTAAGATCTAGCCTTCCTTGTTGCCTGGCATTTTTTTTGAATAGCCTACTTCCTTTGTCCCAAATCTTAGAGGCTACCAGGCATTCATCAAGTAAGTGATTTATAGTTTCATTTCCTTTTTCACATAAACTGCATCATGAAGGGCCTGCTATACCACATTTTTGAATATTA
Source organism: Pseudotsuga menziesii (assembly GCA_001517045.1). Taxonomy (NCBI): domain Eukaryota; kingdom Viridiplantae; phylum Streptophyta; class Pinopsida; order Pinales; family Pinaceae; genus Pseudotsuga; species Pseudotsuga menziesii. The sequence continues at coordinate 85,492 of LPNX010864871.1, forward strand.
TCCCAAGTAAGGATCCTTCTTTTTATAACCAGCCAACAAAATGCGGCTATTTTGCGTAATGCCCGGGTTTTGACCCCGTTACATTAAATGTACATGATGTATATATTGTAATGATCATGGTGTGGAGCTAAAGGCCAAAGCCCCACCATTGATCGGTAATGCTATGTTTTGGATTTGAATTTGTCACCGATGGTATATCGGGGCATGCGGCATATATTATGTTGGCCATCATGTAAATATGCATCATAATTAATTAATGGACACAACCAGCTATGATCGCGGCAACCAAATCGAATGGGGCATGATTTTCTAAGGATAAGGGGGGTGAAATATTTAGCCTATGGGCCAATGGGGAAAAGCCAAATGTCTATGAGAAAACCCATCAAGCTGTCAACTACCTTTCTTGTCTTTTTCTCCAATCATTTATTTCTGCCAGAATGTGGTTGAGTTAGTTATTGCATGGATGGGAAGAGTATGGGCAACCAAAATTCGAATTGGGCAGAGAACCCTTTTTGAAAAACGTGTTCTGACTTCCTTGGCAAGGAAAATGCCCAAAAACGTATGCCATTTTGCTATGCATTCATGTTTTTCAGTTTCCTCACGTTTTGGGAGCAGCTGGAGTTTTTCCTGTGTCTTTCTTTCCACGATTTTGGCCGTTAGCTTCATTTTTCCCATGGATTGGAGGTTGTTTTGATAGTGCCAGGGCCTGGGTTGTCTTCCTCACGTTTTGGGAGTTGCTGGTGCATTTTTCCATTCACGTTTTTGTGATTCCATGTGTTTTTACCATGGCTGTGAAGGGCCATTCACGTTTTTTACTGTCTCAGCGACTGTTGGTCTCACGCACAGGCTATTTGGGGCGTTTTACCCTGCTGTGAGGTGTGCTCATTGATAAATTTCAGGACTGTGTGTTTTCCCTCATTTTGTGAGTCATTTTTGTTGTTACGTTTGGAGACTGTTGAGGATGGTTGAAATCGTTTTTCCCTGTTTAAGCTGTGAGAGCGGAATTGATTTCCTGAGTGCAATTGTTGGTCTTTGGACTGTGTGAGGAGTAAGGATTTTGGCTTGGTTGCTTGATAAACCTGGTGTTAGAAACCACACAGGCAGAACTAGAGGGCTGGCCTTCTTCTCCATCACCCCTGAATAGCACTGGAAGGGAATGCAGGGCCTGAGGGACTGTGTAGCAGAGAAGGGACTGATTCCTTGTGTTGGGTGTGGATGGGTGTCTTAGAGGTCATGCTAGTTTTGGGGTGGGTGTTCTTGGCTCTATAATGAGCTCACCAGCTTAGCAATTGCCTTCTTCAGCTCCTTAATGGCCTGATAAACCCAACTTGGTTGGCTTGGCTATGTGTTTTGTGTATCCTGGCTATGTGTAAGCCTGCTAGTTCCCTTATTCCTTGGAGAATCATGCCCAGCTCGGGGCTGGCAGCGTTGCTGAGAGATTGATGAGCACGCTGGCCTATGGTTGGGTGGAACGTTGCAGCGACGTAGCTGGTTGCGGAGCAAAGCTTTCATAAGATAAGTAATCTTGTGTATTTTACCTCTGCAATTCTTAATTTACTGATAATGAAAATGAAATGAATCCATGTTGTGTGAATGCTGTAGAAATGATGATGTTTTCGCTGTGTATGCTAATTCACTGTAGCTGTATTTGATAAGCATTGGCATCTATGCATGTTTTATTTCAATGCATTCTACTTCAGCATTTTGTTTTACCATTTTATTTCCTGTACATGTTCATGAGGCTGTTAGTACGGTTGGTTAATGCCATGGATTTCCGCTGTGCAAGATAAATGTTCAATGTGCATGATTAGGCATTCTGTTTATGAAATTTTATTCCTGCATATGTTTATGGGCTCTAGCCCCGTGTGATTGAAGCATGGATTGCGTCCTCTTCGCCGGTTGAGGGATGGGGACGTGACATTTTGGGCCACCAATTCCCTCCCCAGGTTTTTGTCCATTTCTCTTCTTTTTCCTGTCTGTGATTTTCGTTCATAATTCCTATAGCCTCCTTAATGTTGAACCTTCCCAGGTTGGAGTACCCCCATCTAATTTTTTCCTGCCCTTCATGCCAAGGTATCCTTATGGAGCATAGGTTGTTATAGAAGTTGTCAATATCTTCCGATGGTGTTAGACTTTTCCACCATTATTTTCTTTTCCATGTCCTAAAAACCCTGTCTGGAGAGTCCAGGTCCCAAAATTACTTCACGGACTAAAGCTGGTTGAGTTGGGGGTGAGATATCATAATCGGGATATTCGCTCGAGTCTCTATGCTTGGCTCCTAGTTCCATGCCTCACTGACGAATCTAGCCGAATTGCCATCTCGGACCTCCCAAAAGCTATGTCTTTGGATGAGATCTATGTTTTCCTGAGTCGCTTTCCAAATGTTGGACCCTGGTAAGCTCTTTCCATATCTTATGAGAATTTTTTTTGGCCATTGTTGGGCGTATTTAGCATGCCATAGCTTCACCCATGGTTCGTCTTCATAAGTTATCCATTTCCACAAATTTTGCTCCCATGGCTTTGTTGGAATCTAAAGGGTTACGAAGTCCCATGCCGCCCTCATTTTTGGGTGTGCATATCGTTTTCCAATCAACTAGTGCCCACTTTCTGTGATAGTCATCCCCGCTCCACAGAAATTTCCTTTGTAAGTTCCTTATTTGCTTTATCACCGATTTTGGGGTAGCCAAGACTGAGAAAAGGTACAATGGCATTGCCTGCAAGACATATTTCACCAAAATGAATCTGTTGGGGAAAATTAGGGCTCTGAATGTCCATAGGTTGAGTTTCTGTTTGAGTTTGTCCACAAGATTTGTTTTATGGTTGACTCAGACAGTGGAGCTCCTAAGTATTTGGAACACAGTCCAGCTTCCGAGAAGCCTAGAATTCTTAAAATATTCCTTCTTGTTATTTTTGGAGTATTAAAGAAGTACACTTGAGATTTGGTCTTGTTTATTTCTAAGCCACTTGCGTCCAAGAAGGTATCCAACCCCTCCTTGATTCCGTGGGCCTCTCGGACCGTTGATGGTCCCATGAGCATGGTGTCATCGACAAACTGTTGGTGAGTTTGCGGTTCTACATCTTCTATGATTATTAGACCTTTAATCTTGTTTTCCATTCGGAGGTTCTTGAGCATTCTGCCCAGACCTTCAGTAGCTAGGATGAACACAAAGGGGGATAACGGGTCACCTTGTCTGATACCTTGAGAGCTCTGGAAGGGTGGAGCGGGAGATCCATTAACCAAGATAGAGAAGAAAGATGAGGACACCAGGTTCATAACCCATCGGTTCCATTGATCTGAGAATCTGAACGCCCTTAGCATACCTGCTAAGAAATCCCAATTTAGTTTATCATAAGCCTTAGACAAATCTAATTTAAGAAGCATACCTGGGATTTGCCCAATTTTGACATAGTGGATAGTTTCATGAATGAGGATGATACCATCCAAAATCTATCTACCTTCCACAAACCCTTCTTGTTTCGGGGAGATAATAAGGGGCAACAGTGGGCGAAGGTGATTAGCAATGATTTTGGAAATAATTTTGTAAATGACATTGCAAAGCGCTATCGGTCTTAGCTTCCCTAGGTCTTCCGTTCTCATCTCTTGGGTATGAGCATCAGGAAATTCGCATTTAGAGCTTTCAGGATAGTGCCCGATTTTCTCGAGTCCTCCAGGATCACCCATACCTCTTCTTTCAACCAATCCCAGTAAGAATGGAAAAAATTTGTAGTGAATCCATCTGGGCCTGGTGCTTTATCTTCCACCGTTTGCTTGATCGCTTCCTCGACTTCCTCCATCTCAATAGGTTTCATTAAGAGAAGATTGTGTTCTTCCATAATACCCTGAGGAATATGCCTTATTACTTCTCTTTGGGAGGCCACTCTATCTTCATTAGGTTCCTCCAGTAAGGTAGAGAAAAATGAATTCATTGTCCTTTCTATCTCTTCTTGTGTTTCCACAACATGGCCTTCTTTCGTTTACAGTCTTGTCAGTCGGTTGATTTTCCTATGATGTATAGCCGATTTGTGAAAGAAACTAGTGTTTTGTTCTCCTTCCTGAAGCCATTTAACTCTGGCTTTCTGACTCCAGTATAACTCCTCTTGTTGTTCCCGCTGGATGAATTCCTGAATCACCATTCGTTCCTTCTCTCTGATCTCAGGCGAGAAACCAAACTGGATACCTTGATTTTGGACCTCTTTGATTTTACAGTCAAGCTCCTTTTTCGCCTGGAAAATAGTGGCAAACGTTTCTTTATTCCATTTTTTGATGCTATATTTAAGGATTTTTAACTTTTGCTAGAATTGGTACATCTTAGTTCCTCTGATGATTGGAATTTATTCCCACCATTCCTTCATCTTTTCTTGGAATTCTAGCTGAAGCAACCAAAACTTCTCAAATCTGAAGGGTCTGTGTAGGTTAGGGCTTGCATTTTCCCATTCCAGCTTGATAGGCCAGTGGTTAGAGCCAGCAGAGCGGAGTACAGACGCTTTCAGTTCTCCCCCGTTCAATATAAATGACTTCGAAACCAAAAAGCGATCAAGCCTGCATGCTATTCCTCGATCACCTGTTTTTTTATTGTTCCAAGTAAAATTGTCGTTAGTAGTTCTGGCATCAACCAGGTTGAGGTTATCAATCACTTCATTGAACATTTTAGATATAGGGTTTATTTGACAGATCCCGCCTTTCTTTTCCTCCAGACTTCTGACCAAGTTGAAGTCTCCCCCTATAATCCAAGGTTTGTCTTCCGACAGGGAATGTAGCATCCCCAAAGAGTCTAGAAACTGCACTTTCTGTTCTGCCCTAGGAGGAGCATACACATTGGTTAGGAAACCCCTAATGTTCATCCCTATGATGTGAAACGTAGCTAATAGGGAGTGCTGAGTTTCCACGAAGTTGTATAGGTGGACCTCCCTTGGGTTCCATAAAATACCAATTCCACCTACCGCTTTAATAACATCCACAACTACCACCTCACATCCTTTCCAAGTTTTTCCTCCTATACTTCTTAAGTCTAACTTCGAGCATTTTTTTTCCTGCAAAAACACCACACCTAGCTTCTCCAATTCTATCTTTCTCCTTAGAAGACGAGTCTTCAAGGTACTTCTACAACCTCTAATGTTCTAGGATGTGATCAACATTGGTAACTTATTGATTAGTGGGGGATAGGGCTGCATCTATGGCTGGATACTGCCTATAAGCCACCAATTGGGCTCCAATCATTTGGATTCCTTGTACATTAGTATGTCTACCTTGGGTTTCTTTCTTAGCTTTTTTCTTTCCTTATAGGTCCTTCAGTGATTCAACCGAGACCCCCAGAGATTTCATTACTTTTGCTTTAATTATCGCTTTTTCCAACAAGGTGATTTGTTGCGGTACAATCCTCTCCAGTGCCTTATCAGAGAAAGCCGTCTCTAGCCCTACCAGATCTAAACCTCCTAAATCCATATCTTCATCTCTTGTCCTCTGAGTATTACTTGTATATTCCTTTAATGTTTTATTTTCTTCTTGGAACTGGCTCCTAGGGTTAGGATCTTTTCCTTGGGAAGGTTTGAGTGTATCATGTGAATATCTAACCTTAGATTCATCCACTTCTTTTGGACTCTCGGGATGAGATTGGATACTAGTTAAAATGACAGGATTCCTTACTTCTTGAGGTTCTTGAAGAATTTCATACCTGTTTTGAGTTTGGATCTTGATGATTTCAGGTCCCTAGGATTTCTTGGATGCTCTCTTCTTGTTTTGAACCTTTGTGAATTCCCCCGCTTCTTGATTTTTTTGTTTTCTCGTTCCCCCTGGTCTCTTGTTTTGTGGGCAGTGTCTAAATAGATGGTCATGTTCATGGCATCTTCTACATCTGAACTAGAGTTTTTCATAATCTATTGCTTGGAACCAATCTTCATCTTCCCATGTCATATCTACTCCATCAGGGAGATATTTTGAGATGTCAAGGTAGATACAGATCCTGGCATAAGAAGTGTATCTTCTTTTCCTGGTCTGTTCTGAAACTTTAACAAAGTTCCCCAGCAGATTCCCAATCTCGGTCAGGATTTCTTCTTCCCAGTACTCTATAGGGAGAGAGTACATTCTGATCTAGACCGGTGCAATTGTAAGGTTCTCATTGTCCGGGTTAAATATTTCTCTCCATGGTCTCAAGAACAGACCCCGTGAGTTATAGAAGTATGGTCCACTTCCTAGGATCCTATTTCTATCCTCCCCGTTAAAGAAGATTACAGTGAAGAATCCTTTCACTCCTAGTTGTAGGTCATAGTGGCCCTGAGGTTTCCATGTGGTATTAATCCACCATGTCAGGGTCTTCTCCAAGGGCGAGATCCATACAAATTTCCCTATGAGAGCTCGCTCCTTCATGTAATTGATGTCTTCTCTAATTCTGGTTGATTTAATTTGTAACTTGGGAATAGTCTTTGATTTCGGCAGACATTGTCCATTTCTTCTATTCCCTTCCTTTGCCAGGATTTCTTTGATTGTTCCACTTGTGCCTTCTCCTATTTCCCCCAATTGGGAGTCAGAGATTGGCCTTTTCCCCTTTTCCTTCTCAACTTCCATATCCACGCTTTGAACAGGGGAGAGAGTCCCCCCGTTTGCGGGATCACCCATCCAAGGACAAGAACAACTCGTCTTTGGACCAGACCAGTGATTATGACCTAGATTACTGGTATTCTCTTGTTGAAACCACCGTGAATTCTTCCCTCCTTACAGAACGCCTTGATCACCGCCCTTGGCTCTGCCCCGTGCATTTAACTATTCTTATTTTTATATTAATTAAATATTTTTGATAGAAATTAATTATATATATATATATATAAGTTTATTTTATAGATTTGTTTAGTGAGAAATAAAATACTTATTAAAAATAAAAGTATCTATTTATACAAAATGGCTAATATATATATTCATTAAGTAAACTTTCACTCTATAGTCTCACTTATATAAAGTAGTTACAAATGAAAATACACATTTATATTAAACTCACTCCATCCCCACATTGCACACTTTTTTTTAACATAAACCAAGAATGATAGATTAGGGAAAAAAAGGTTGTGCTCAACCATTCATTAAAAAACACAGATAACCTGAGTTCCATAGAGTTCTAAAAAGAAAAGAGGGATAAAGGAACTATCCCTGAAAACAATTTCCTGAAATTCCTAGTGCTTTTCCTGAAAGTAACCATATCCTGAGAAGGATAGATTTTAACAAATTGATGTTTTAACAGGATACAAACAAAATTCGGAGGTTGACTAAAAAGAAAACACTACATCTTCTTGCCTATATGGTCAAAAGCACATTGAGTAACATAGACTTCTTCCATGGGGAGAGCACCTTGTTCTAGAGAATCCTGGCAATGGTTGCACTGGGACATTCTAGACATTTTCAGCACTTCCTCTTTTATAATTTTGGTTGTACCCATTAGTTCCCTCGGATCGTGCTCATGGTAACCAATTCTAGAGTCATGGAAACCGATTTGGTTGGATATGTACCTGATGTCCGAAGTCGTCTCCCTATTCTCCTTGACGCCAACACCCACAACCTTGTAGACCCTGTGTAGGTGTAACTTAATATCTTCCAGACTAGACTAGATATTGGAAAAATCATAGTCCCCATCATTTTTTTCCATTATGCAAATGGGGTCGACTTCTGTTAAATTTGACAAACCTTCAAACAAACCCTGCAAATGTTGGATTCCAACTTCGTCTTGGTCCTCATGCAGGTGCGGTAACCGACTCCTTCTGAAGCCTTGCCTACATAGTGAATAAAAATAACAGTTTCCTTCCCGTGATATCTCACCCATCGCTTATGCGAATTGAATCATCGAGGCACTAGAGGACAATACAGATGAAGTACCATATAATGCTGGCCAGGGGAAGGTATTGGCTCTTGGCGGTGAAGGGCAACACGTCTCAGGGGGAGATGGTTCAATGTTTTGGATCTTTGACCAAGAAGGGGGCCCAACTTCTAGGGTATTCGACAATAGAGGGAGGCTATAATCCATCATGTGGTGTATAAGAGACATGTTTAAAGGCCTCCACTTGATTGAAATAAACACCATTTCCTTGTGAGCTTCGTGCACATTGATTGGAAAGATAAGTTAGTTGGGCCATTATTCTTCTTGAGAATATGAAAATAAAGAACTTGAGGTGGAAAGTTGAGAAGGCAGATCCTACCATAAATGCTTTTACAACTTGAGGAGCCCTTTTTATAGTCAGTTCTCATCTTCTTGATAACCTGTCTTGAGTCACCAAAGACCATTAACTTTGGAATGTGTTTCCTAACTGTTAATTCCAGCCCAAGGAGGAGAGGAATCCATTCTGCTTCATTATTTTTTTGGACTCTGAGACCCCAAGCAAATGAATTTACTATATTTCCTTTGGGATAAAAATAACCCCCCCTCGGCTCTCGCATATGCCTCCCCTGGATTTCCTTTTGAAGCACCATCAAACAAGAGAGAAAAATATTGTTGCTCCTTCTTCCATTGTATAAAATCTGCTTTATTTTTCCATATTTCCCAGGGTTGCAGAATCTGAAGGAGTTTGGTTTGAGGAGAGATATATTTTAAAAATTCTCAGCACCAAGTAGCTTCCTTATCTATGAGAGCTTCAGAGTTAGGAAATAATATATTCTTAGAAGCCATCCTTTCATGAGCCACGTTGATTTCTTTGAAGGATACCCTAAGAGGGTCCTCCTTCTTATAATCAAAGGTGAGTCTGTTTCTTGCAATCCAAATATGTCGGCTAATATTCTTTGGGATTGTATTCCAAACTCTTAGAAGGGTATGTTTCTTCCCAAGGTTCCCTAGAAACAAGGATTTCCAGTTTTCTATCATCTCCCGAATCTGCCCTGGCGAGGTGTTCCTTTTTCCAAGTCTCCCCAACACATGACCCCAAACTTGAGAGGTGAATTCACAGGCCAGGGAAAGATGAGAAGCAGTTTTTGCAAAGGATATTTTGCACACGACACATCTGGAAGGGCCTATGATTCCCCTTTTGATGAGATTGTCGACAATTAAGAGCTTTTTATGGGTTAGCATCCAAAAGAAAAAAGTAACTTTCGAGATGCAATCTGAATTCCAGACCTTGCTCCAGAGTTTGGAAGAAGTGTGGGTATCATTAGCATCCAAAATATTATGACCTTCTTTAACATAGTAGGTGCCATAACGACCCCACCCTCTTTGATCCTAATTTCTGGGGTGAGAGGGAGCTTTCCAATGCAAATGAGAGAGAAACAGGGCATAGTCCTACTGGAAATGTTGGGGAGGGTGAAGAGGATTTTACCTTTTCCAAGCACATGAGCTCTTCCATTCTGATATATCATGCAAGGTCGAAAGGTTTTTCTCTTGCATCTAGATGCGAAAATCACCAATATTAGGGACGAAGACTAGCGGGGATTTCCCCAAGATTTTTTCCATCCATATATTGATCCTCCTTCCATTTCCAGGGACCCAATGAAGGGAATATTTAATTAGACCAGAAGAATTTTTACATAGATTCCATATGGGAGTGCCTTTCCCTTCCCAATTGGAATCAAGACTTCTTATTCTAGGTTTATTTATGTATTTTCTTCTGATCACCTCTTTCCACCACTCCTTTCTCCAAGGTATCAATCTCCATACAAGTCCCCCCCCCAAGGATTTATTCATCATTCCCATGTCTCTCAATCCTATCTCTCCTTTTTTTTTTTTTTTTTTGTCTTCTTTGATCGTGTCCCAGTTCACCAAATGAAATTTCTTGCTTTGAGTTTTCCCACCCTACCAAAGGAATTTTCTAATTTCTATGTTGATATTATTAATGACAACCTTGGGAGGAAGGAACACAGCACCGAGAAAAATAGGAAATGAAGCAAGGATATATTTTATAAGAATTTTTTTCCCAGATATATTTAGCCATCTCATCTCCCTCAACTACATTTTTTTTTTTTTTTGAGCAATGGGGTTCCAAGATGAGGAGTTAGAGGTATTTTTAGTAATGGGCATGACTCCCAAATATTTAAAAGAGATCCAATCATAAATTAGTTTAATATTCATAATCAAAGCGTTCTCTCTTAGGATCACAGGGTTTTTATTCCATCCATACAACCAACATTTGTCTAAATTGGCTTGACTACCTGATGCTTTAACGAAGAGTTCGAGAGAATATTTGAATCTTCTTACATAGTGGGTCAAAGCACTCCCCATTAGAATTGTGTCATAGACAAACTGAGCATGAATGATAGATTGAACTCCTCCGACAAAGGATATACCAAGGATGTTTCCTTCGGTTTTTAGTTTATTTAGCTTTCTGCTTAGCGATTCTGCCACTAAAATGTAAAGGAAAGGGGACATGGGACATCCTTATCAGATCCCACAATTAGCTTGAAATAAAAGAGTCAGCCAACCATTCAAAAGTGGGGCTATCCAAGGAGCATTGATACAAGCTTTGATCCATCTTATGAACTTAGGAGAGAAACTGAACTTCCCCAAAACCATGCAAATATAGTCATCCCTGATTCTATCAAAATCCTTTTCCAAATCCATTTTGATTGCCATACATACCTCTTGCCTTTTCTAGTTGGAGTGGATTTCTTCTTGGACTAGGAGAGTATTGTTGTAGATTTGACGTCTTGCAATGAACCCGCCTTGATTTGTTGAGATGAGATCTGGAATAATATTTTTGATCCTATTTGAGATAACTTTATTGAGGATTTTATAAGAGGAATTGCAGAGATAAATGGACCCAAAGCACTTTATGGAGGAGGGATTAGAGTACTCCTTAGGGATGAGAGATAGGAAGGTAGAGTTGGTTGCACCTCCAATTTTTTCCCTATATTGAGTCCAGATAAGAATTCTTATCAAATCTCTTTTAATGATGTGCCAACACCTTTTGAAGAAGCTAACAGGGATCCCATCAGGCCCAGGAGCTTTGTCAGGATGAAGGGACCAAACAACCTTTCGAACCTCCTCTTCCAAAATGGGGAGGTTCAGAAAATCGTTATCTTTGTCCTATATTAGGAGGGGAATATCAACGCTCATTGCATCTATTTATTTCCACATGTCCTCTTCTTCTTTTGAGTAGAGTTTCTCAAAGAAACCTCTAATCTATTTTTTAATTTCCTCATGGTTTGTTAACTTATCTCCATTGTCCTTGTATAACTTTTCTATTGTGTTATTCCTTTGTCAATCCTTGCATTGGTTGTTAAAGAACTTGGTATTAATATCCCCACCTTTCAACCAAATACTTCTTGAATGCATGTGAAATTCTTCTTCTTATAACCTTGCTAGGTATTGAATCCTACTATCCAAATGTTTCTCGGGACCAAAAGTTCCTTTGTGATAAATTATTATTCCATTTTATCTTGGAGGGATTCCAAATTTGTAATAAGCTCGGTTTTTCCTTAATTGGGTCTTCAGAGTTTAGAGGAAGAAAATTTGTAAGCTCCACCTTGACATTTTTAAGCTTTTTCCCCCAGATACAGATTGGTGAACCCAGAGTGAAAATGTCCCAAGATTTATTGATGACATCGAGGGAACCTTCTGACTCACACCATAGGGGGTTGAATATGAAGGGGAGCGGCCCCGTATTCCCAAGTGAAGAAAGGAAAAAGGAGACAGGTCTATGATCTGAAACGACCGAAGCAAGAAGTTTGGACTCCATAATAGAAGGATAGATTACAAAGGATGAGCTAACCAAGATTTGATCCAAACTTACTACTATGTAACCCAGGCCCTAGTCTTTTATTGCTCCACATGAAATTCCCATGCTTTGGCTTGATTTAGTTCACCCCCCGTGAGGTCATGAGGTCCTCCAATCATTTTCCAAATGGGTCCCAGAATTTGGAACCTCCTCTTCTCTGTTTCTTTGAGATAGTGACATTAAAATCTCCAACGATGATACATGGGTATTGCATCTTCCCATGTCTTTGATTTTCCAATGGAGACCAAAATTCTTCTTTTCTTCCTTGATTTGTGGCTCCATACACGTTCTGAACTCGAAGAACTTCTCTATTATTGATGTACTCTAATTCTACAAAAATCCAGTGTCGATTTTTCGATATTGAAAGAAGTTTGTAGCATTTTTTGTCCCACCAGGTAAGAAGTCCCCCAGATGTTCCCGTAGCACTGACGACTTTCCCTTTGCCTCTTACCCATATTTTATTCATAACTTTAAGGAAGTCTTGTTCTTGCATTTTGGTCTCTTGGATAACAAGGTTTGCAATTGCTTCAATACTTTTGAATCTTTTGCTTCCCTCCCAACCCTCTACAATTCCAACAGACGAGTTTCATTATTTATTTTGGGTTTGAGGCAGAGGTTTGTCCTTATTTTCCTCTTTCATTTCCACATACTACTTTCCTGTCGGATAATTTCTTACTAGATGATCCAAGCTAAATTGCTTACTTGTTGCTTTTTCACCGGTTGTTTCCATATCTCTTAGAAACTTGTTAGGTTTCCTACCTTTTTTCTCCTGGGGATCAACTTCCTCTTCTTTGCTATCAAATTTGTCCTCCAAATGATACTTTTATCTTGATCTCATGACCGAACCTCCAGAGTTGATTGAAGCTTTGAATCTTACCTCCACATATGCTTGAGAAGGGAGAGTTGGAATATAGTTTTATTCCTGCGCCATCTCCACCATGACTACCTCAACTTCTATATTCTTCCCTGGATCGTTATCCTTTCCCATATATGTGAGATTTATTCTTCTTTGTCATATGAAGAGAGGGATTGGAAGCTATTTTCTGAGGGTTACTATTTTATTGGAGAGAATGCTTGGATATGGTTTTTCTTGCTCCCTTTTTTCCTACTGACTTCATTCCACTCTTCCCTTGGAGATTACTCGGTCTCTTGTTGTGTTATTTTCGGAAAAAACTTTGCAAAGTGTCGATATTCATGGCACACCTTACACTTGAATGGGATTTAATTATAGTCTATGGTCTATTGATGGTTCCAGCCTTCCATCAAGAGATTGATAGCTTTTGGGATTCCTTTCTCCAAATATACTTCGACACATATCCTGGCGTAAGAAAACATTGGGGACTTGGGTTCTGATTTGTCAATATATTTCCCCAATGTGTTCCCTATTGCTCTGAGGTCTTCATCATTCCAACAATGCAAAGGAAGGTGAATTAGTTTCACCTATACTGGGACTATCGAGGGAATATCTTTCTCAGGTTCAAAGGAGAGATCCCATTTGTTGAGATACATACCCCTATGCCCCATAAACTAAGGCCCGTTTATGAATATGAGATCAAAATCCTCCTTTTTCTTGAACAAGAATACAAAAAAATATCATTCACAGAAATTTTGTTGCACTTTGGATTGTATAAGTGGTTTCCATCTTTTGTTAAGCCAAACCTCGATGAAATAGGGGAAGGTCATAATCCAGTAAAATGACCAACAAGCCCTTTCTCAAAGAGAACGACTGCTTTGTATTTGGAGGCAATGGATGAGAGCTTTACATCAGGGACTTATGCCCACTTAATGAACCTCAAGTTTGGAGCATGGTGTTTTCTCGAAGGTTAAGAATCCACGATCCTTCAAAAACTAGCATTAAGGAGGGCACGACACTCACCCAGGTCCAGATCAGGGGGGGGATTTGTGGCATGATTCCATGATTAATGCTTCCACAAACGCTAGTTCAGAGGGCCATATGTTGGAAACTCGAATATACTCCCATATCTCATCCAAAATACAATGCTCCAATATCCAACTACCACTGGACCCCACACTGCACACTTTCACTCACCCCAAACTCAAATTTAAACTTACTTCATTTTTTTCCTTGGAAAATACACTCATTCTATTAATTTTTAATATAACACTTTTCGCAAAGACATATCATAATTACATTCCTTACCTCTGAATGAGGATTTTAAAATTCCACATTATATGTTCAGTTGATATCATTACAATATCATCAAGCATTCTATCCAAAATTGATGGTTGTTATCATTCTCCAACCTCAAATAAAGGCCAAGAGCATTCCCCAAGATGGGAAAATTATAGCTCCATAGAAAAACTAAAAAGGATACAAGAATAGTTTCGAATAACTTGATGAAGCACTATTAATGTAAGAACACTATGCCTTCTTCTAACAACCTCTATCCTATTGATTTTGTAGATAGAATTAATTGTCCATAATTGGACTCAGGTCAAGTTCCTCCACTATGTCACAATGTTGTTCCTACAAGCTACACGTCCCTTCTATCATCCATAACCCCATTTTAGATAGGTTATTTGTCATAGAATTCCTCTCTCTATAAACATGATGAAAACTAGAATTTCCTAGAAACTTTCACTAATTCTGATAAACTCTTCATATATGGTGATGAGTTGTATGCTATTACGGGGCCTTCATTCTCTCATCCATTCAATGGACAACCAAGAGTCTCCAAACACTTGAAACTTCTGTGTATTGAGGAAGAGGGAAGTCCTCAATATGAACTTCAAATATTTTAATTATGTTGCATTATTAGTACTCAGGCCCAGTCCAACAACACTTTTAAAAATATGAGCATCAGACTTATATATCAAACTTCCTGCCCCACCTTTTTCTGGATTTGCTTGGGCAACCCCATCAAAGTATGCCCAACACTTGGATATGTCTATGTTCTCCTCTTGAATCAATCTTTTTTTGTAGGATCTTTTAACTTGTAGGAAGAGATCGATAATAGCTAAACATTTGTTACCCATCATTTCAAGAGTCCTTATAACCTCTTCAAAAATAGCCCGATTCTGGGCAATCCAAATATGCCAAATGATTGTAACAAGAAGATAAAATATATATTGGTAATATTTATCGATTATCCACTGCTTGAGCACCTCAGATATGGATATCCCATTCCATCTTAAATGCTTACCTTTTATCAGAGACAATGTGATTCCAAAGCATGATAGAATAAGGGCATGAAATAAAAAGAAGCTCTAAAGTTTCCCCATAATTCCTGCAAAGGGGGCATCTGCTAGGGCCAATTTAGAAATGCTTTGTCATAATGTCCCATGCAGGAACAAACTTATGCAACACTAACCAAAGAAATATTTTCATATTAAATGGAAAATTAACCTACTAGATTACTGCATTCCACTAGGAGGGAGAGGATGATCGTCTTCTTCTCGAATGGCAATATAACCCGATCTCGTGGTGTACTGGCCACCTTGATCATTTTTATCCCCAAAACGTTCTTCTTCTACATCCTTGATGAAGATTTGAGTGCCCTTCAAATATTTAACAAATCTATCCTATATAATACTATTATCTCTGTCCAGATCCAGGTCACTCGCGCTCATCCAAACCCGATTGGTTGCATTTAGACTCCTATCCACTACAATTTGATTAAAGTTATATAATCCCATGCCATTAAGCTTTTGTAAAATATATTCTAGAATTTTATGATACATCGAACATCCCACCCAAGGGTCCGTTCCTAGTCAAAGCCTCTGACCGTTTTTTACTGTCCACATCATCTGAGAACCTATAACATCAAACACCCTGATAATTTCTCTCCACGTCATTAAAGACTTTCTACAAGATTTCTCAAGAGTGCGAATCCACTCTTCAATCGAAAGAGGATGGATATATTTCCTGTATACCAATTCAACACACATTCATCCCCCTTTGATAATCTACCATATACCTTTTGCAATAAGTGCATTCACAAAACATATTAGGTTTTTTAGACCTCAACCACCTAGCTCCTTCGGTATCTCTATTTTTTCCCACAAGACCCAAGAAAAATATCTATTCTCATTTTCACCTTTCCATAATAATTGATAATATTTCTTATGAATTTTATCCAATGTTCCGTCTGGAATGTATGCAATAGAAGACCAGAACACCAAATTTCCTTCGAGGCTAGATGTCAATAGTATCAATATCCCTCCTCTTGAGAGCCACTTATTGCACAAGAGTTGTATTCTACTTTCTACTCTTCCATCCAACCATCCCCAATATATTTGCATATAGTCATTTGGCTTCAAATTGAATCCCAAGTAAGGCTTAAACCTTCACCCATCACCACTTCGCATAATGCAAAGATAGATATAAACATATAGTATAAATATTGCATGAAATGTTTAACTGTAATCGAGGACTTCCTGTTGTTAATTTCCATACCAAAAGCTTCTACAAAAGGGTACATAAAAGCTATTAGATTTGATGTATATCGCCTTGAGCCACTAGTAAAAATAAGAATATCGTCAATAAAGAACAAATGAGTAAATAACCATACTTTCATCCATTTGAACACCTCTCATGGATCCTCTTCTATGGGAAATTTTTAGCAATTGACTTAGACCTTACATCATTAATATGAAAAGGAGCAGAGAAATTAGGCACTCTTATTAGAGACGTATACCTGGTCTGAAAAAAGCTGAAGCTGAGTTGTTGATTTAAATGGAAAATGATACAAATTGTACATAGGATAAAACCCAATTCACGAACTACAAATCAAAACACACATGTAACATAAATAATATGAGGTAGATCCATTCAACTCTGTCATGTGCTTTTTTAAGGTCAAATTTGATTATTGATGTAGGAATCTTCTTGATGTTTACCAAATGACACACCTCCTACATTATTCCAATAGAATCGTAAATATATCTACCTTGAATGAAAGTAATTTTTTCCTCGGAAATAACATCATACACAACCTTCTTCATCCTATTCGCTTACCCATCAACTTATAAACACAATTACAATGCAAGATAGTACTAAAGTCTTCCCATTTTTTCACATTTTCCACTTTAGGAATAAGAACAATAAAGGTAGCATTAAAAGGGGCCAATACTCTGCCATTAATTCTAGGATTCTCAATGACTACAAGCAAGTGTTCTTCAAAAATATCCATGAATCCTTTAAAGAAATCCATGAGGCATTCATCTATACCTGATATTTTTATCTTTTTGGATATAATTTACTGCCTCTTTCATCTCATCTAAGCTTACCTCCTCCAAAATCATTTGGTTCTACTCCTCAATAAAAATATTTAGATAGAGACCAGTAACTTCAAGAATTTTATCTACCCCAATCCTTTAATCCTCCTTGTAATTTTTCTTGAAGTGTTCTACTCCATATAAATCCAAATTCCTAAAACTAGAGACATGTGTTCCATTAGAGTCTTCAATATTCCAAATGGAATTGGTATGTCACCTGTGTTTAACAAAATTGTGAAAATACTTCGTATTGTTGCTACCTTATTGAATCATAAATCCCCTCTTTTTAAATGCCATGTATCTTCCTTTTCATCCAATATCTTAGTTCTTGTATTCTCTAGCTCCACAATATATTTCTTTTGTTCCAAGTTTAGGAAGCCCTCTTTAATCCTATCATCATATGAGTTCAATGAGTCTTTAATATTCTTTAGCTCCTCCTTAAGATTTATTTTGTGTTCTATCACCCGAGATATTGTCTTCTTCTTGATTCTCTTAAGGTTATTAAGAAATTGAATACCTACAGATTCAACGTTGCTGCTATGTTGTAATCACCCATATTGCAAGGTTACCAATAATACACATAAAGAATCATATAATCATAACAGAGACAAGAGACAAGAATAGTGGGTAGAATACAACTTATATTACTCAATAACACATGTGGGTTCATACATCAAACTGGACCAAGTTCATATCTGGCTCAACGACCTATTTTATACATTTACAAAATAGTTATGGTAACTACCTGTCGGTTCACTCAAACGACACGACCGCTGAGGCCGACCTAATATACAATTAGTCGGCTAACTAGTCTAGTTGGCTAACCGACTAACTCCTCCAACATCTCCCCTAGGAACAAAACCTTTCTTCGTCCTGAAGAAATAGGGGAGGTAACAAAATTGACCATCTTAAGTAGTTCCTACAATTTCTTTATTCATGGACTGTGTTGTCGAATAGATGGTCATTTATATACGTAAATATCCACAATGGCTTCTACTGTCACTGCTAGATGATGCTGAAATTCTATCCAATTGCAGAGTGCTTTCTAAATATCGACGGTCAAGGTTGTGATGATTGACAAGGTCAACATCTTCTCATGTATTGATAAGTATATAATATTACTATGTCAAGGCCCCAAAAATGTGCTTTCTCCTCTGCCGTGTCGAGCAATCTTTTCATGTGTGGACAAATCTTTTCAAGTGTGTCGAGACTAGGGATTGCCTAATTTATCCACCTATGCGCTTGTTTTTCTAATCTTTTTAACTTTGCTGATTCCAATAATATCTGATCTTGTACTATGTCTTCCATTGCTTATGGGAGTCCCTGTTGGTTCTGTAATGTCTTGATGTGCTCATGAGTGTCTCAGACCTATTGGAATACTGGGCCATAGTACATATACCAATTTCTTAAGACTTCCTCTGTAGTAGTAGACTCCTCAAAATGTTCTTTTAGTACTTTGTGAGCTTCCAAAAATGGTGTATATTGTTTTCTCAATAGAACAAAAGTCTCTTTTGCTTGTTCATTCTTCTTTGTCTGTAATTGTGTCTAGAGGTTAGATACGACACTTTCGAACAACTAGTAATCTCTTTCTAGTGGTTTCTCGGTATCGGTTTCTTCTGCTCCTGGTATGAATTTTTGTACCAAATTCCTACATTTTGTCAGAAATTCTAGTTGCTCTTATTTGAGTTTCTCAATTTGTTCTTGTGTTCTTTCTTTTCTTATCTTTGCTTCCTTACTGAGGGCTTCCAATAATTGGTCCAATTCTCCGTCCCTAAGTTTTGGTGTTTCTACTATAGTAGTCGATACTAGCTGATGTAGATGGATAACAAATGGTACCTGCTGAAGTGCTGACTGTGTCTGTTGCTGTTGTTTTTTCTATTTTTTCTTATGCTTCTTTTATTTTTTCTTCCTTCATGATTGGTTTCTATTTTTTGCATCTACTACTCCTATCAGTACTGGTTCTACTTGCTGTTGTTCTGGCTGTTGCTTTGTCGATTGCTCTGTTTGGCGGCTCTGCTGAACTTCCTGACAATTCATGGTTTATCAACTGTGTTTTAGGAAGGGGGTCGGTGGATGGTTGTGTAACTTATGGTGGTGTGGAAGGTGGAACTGAAGTTGATGGTGGTGTAGTTGAGGATGGGTGTTCATAAATTGATGGAATGGTCGGAAGGGTATCTGTTGGTATAGGATCCTCGACTATTCGTGGTGAGTCAACAAGTTCATTATGTTCGATAGAACCAAGGAGGCCAGCCATTTCTTGGTCTATTTCTAATAGGTCGTCTTGTTCATTTGCAACAGGTTCATCTACTATGGCTTCTTCCTCGCCCTCATTGATCAGGAGTAAGGGGTATCCAGCAGATGGTATGAAAGATAAGGTTTGAGGTACGACAATGTAATGAACAAAATATATATAATAAATAATCACTAAATAACTATTATATAATTAATAATAACTATTAAATATCAATATTAATTATTAATATTAATATATATTGATATTAATAATTAATAAATTGTTATTAGTAAACTATTCTAAAATGACGCATACTTTCATGGATAGTATCCAAAGTGCCTTTATGATTAATATTTATATGGCACTCACTTTGTAATCTTTCATCATCATATATATTTTATCAATTTTATATATATTCATGGATTATTTGTATTTTTGAAAGTGGAAGTTCGAGAAGTTACAGTAAACTGTTTTATTACCGATATAGTGGTATCAGAGCTATTTTAAAAGGCAAGCCTTTGGACATATCGTGACTTTTAATCATAATCCTAGGGAGTCCCTAAATTTATGGTCTTTTACCAAGTAAAAAAATAAAATAAAGTCAAAAGAAAATAATAAAAAGAAAGATATAAAAAAAAGAGAGAAGAAGAAGGAAGATTGCCATAAAAAAAGGAAGGAAAAAGTGAAACCACACTTGGTTTCTTAAAGTGGGTTTGGGTTTGAATATAAAAGTGCATAATAATTACTAGTAAAGAGCAAGTGAGATTTGAACTTAGGTGGGGAATGTAACATTCATTCCTCCCAACTACCCAATCTACTCACATTTTACAAAACTTAAGGGGAAAAAAATCTAAAAGTGCATAATAATTGCTACTAAGAAGCAAGTGAGATTTGAACTTAGGTGGGGAAGGTAACACTCATTCTTCCAAACCACCCAATCTACTAACATTTTACAAAAAAATTTGGAAAAAAATAAAAGATAAGGACTAGAATTTGAAAGGTGAAAATTTTAAAGCATATAAAGAAGTAAATGTACAAAATAAATAAATAAAATTTCGACACAAAGAAAAAGAAAATGGAGTCTTATGGAAAAAAACAAGGAAGATTTCCAAGAACTTTAAAAACTTATGTTTCAATGCTACTCCAAATAAAAGGAACAATTAGAGGGAAATACATTACTATTTTTATTGCTCCCAGCGAACGTAATTATATTAGTGATGAATTTGCTAATGAGTTAGCGATTCCGAGGACAAATATAAGTGAAACGTTAGACTTTTCAAATAACAAAGAATATGCAATAAGCGATTTACAATGGAACATTGGAGATTATACTGGTGTTTCGCAATTTATAGTTAAATCCTTGTGGACTAGTAATGGTGACCTAGTTTTGGGATTACCATGGCTAGAAACATTAGGGAATTTTATCTTGAATGCTGAAAAAAGTTTCTGACATTCCCCTACAAAAAGAAAAAAATCACATTGTCAGACATTAACATGAAGACAAAATCAGAGGGCGCATCATCTCAAGACTTCAAAGAAATATCAAATATGTTGTCGTAGGGAAATGAGAAATCAATACAGATGATACATAACGATTTCAACAAGGTTATTGCAACTAAAGAAGAAGAGATCTCTCGTCTAAGAGATCATAACCCGAAATTACTTCTGCAAATCAAGAAGGTAAAGGATAAGTTTCAATGGAATCAATAGTTTGAAGAGGAGAATCAAGATCTTCAAAAAGAATTATCATGCATAGATGAAGAAGAACTCTTACACTCAAATAAAGTTAATCAGGAGATGCTTATATAAGTTAGGAAGCTAAAGAAGGAGAATAAATCTTTACAAGAAAAACTAGATTGCAAGAGATTAAGTGTCGACAAAGAAACGATGACTAACGCAATAGAGAAGTCATCAAAGGGTCAAATTCAAACATCATAAAAGGGAAGCAATGCAAATCTTGTCAAAGTTCAAAAGAAAAATCTTATTGTCACATCGCTACAAGCATCAACAGAAAATGGTTTCAAAAAACAATTACAAAAATCGTTAGAAGCACCAAAAGTTGAAGTTCTAGTAAACACTTCACAGGTGATTCGAGTTCCTTATCATCGTCCAAATCACAGGAGTCATTATGATAGACGAAAAAATTAAAAGGAAAATTACCAGTATTATTCCTACAAAGAGCAAAGACAAAATCGACAACCCTCAACAATCATTCCGAAAATAATTCCTTTAAGGGTATATCTTGGATGGATGACTTCACAAATGACGCAACATTTCCACACAATGTTTAAAAGAACGTGTTATCTCTCCAGGAGTCTTTCCTTGACTGTAAAGGGAATGAGCCTGGTAACTCAAATAGATCAATAATGTATGGGAAATAGGATCAAGTTGGATGACTTAATCAATCCTCACTCACTCAAAACATGCATTAACACACTCAGATGGACAAGGCTTTCAACCACCATTGTTCAAAGAGTTTATAAAAAATGGATGTATGTAGAAAAATTATTATATCGGCAGAAACATACACACAAAGTATATATGAATGGCCAATTACAATAGGTAAGGAATACTTGCAATTCTAACTTATCAATGCAATGATAAGATGACAGTTATCAGGCATTAGACAAACATGAACAACATGAACATAATATTCAAGTGCAAGTACATAAAAATAGAAGATGGAAGTCTGAACATCAATGGAAAAAGAAGCTTATATTACTGATATGTAATGAGAAGTATGAGATTACAAGCATGAGAAGTCTCCAAAGTTGAACCCCTCAGTCTCTAAGACTGAGCCCCCCCATAATATTGCTAGAAGACATAAGATTTATAGCTTTTACAAAGCCGTCTCATATCCTAAGAAACTGGATCTGATATGATAATAATAGAAAATCAAAATAGTTTCACAAATTTAGGAAATCAACCTATCTTAAGGGTCAAACCCTTATCACTAAATCTTCAGCAATCCTCAACAACTGCAATGATATCTATAATTTTCGATAACTTGTGGAGTTATGACAAGGCAACTTGGAATCTTTTCTTTGATAGATGGGTAATATTGGCCAAAAATAGAAAGGCCTCTTAACCTCTTTCTCTTTATATCTGCTTCAAAAACTAAAAATGAAGGTGAATCTGTATCCCTTCATTGTTATCTTTCATTTAAAACCATTCCCATCTGATCTGGAAACGAAAAGATCTGATCTGGGAAAAAAGAAGAATGATATGTCAGTATCTATACTTTCAGTGGCTAAGGAGCCAAGATTCTAGCCTATAAGCCACTGAAAGCTCTAAGTTTCGGTTTCCAAGGGAAAATTTCAAAACCCCTATAAGCCAAGATTCTCTGCAGCTACTGCAATGTTTTCCAGATATTTGTTGACGAGATATGACAAAAGGGACCATCCCGTGAATTCCTCTTTCAAATAACTTGGGCCTGTCGACTTGTCATGCTGGTAACTATCACTATTTGCAAAACTGCCAGCTGCGCATGTATATATCAAAACTATGCATGATATACTTACACAATTTGACAATCGATGGCTATTGATGAGGAGAATGGGATAAGAGCTTCAATGTTCAGTGCTGGGTTTGGTATAGAGACATATGGCATAACTTGTGATTTCAGTTTTAATGTAGATTGACTCATGGATTGGCCTATGTGTTGACTTAGCTTAGGTTTAGAACGCTTGTGGCTTGTGTCTTGACTTGGCATATGTAGTTGATATGTGGGGTTTAACATATAGCTTGATATGATGCGTGTTATGTGCATGTGAACCTAAAGTTAAGGTATTCACTAATACATGCACACACCACTTAGTATATATATATACCAAATATATAGGAAGACCCAAAACATAAACTAAGGCTTTATCAATTTATTTGGAAATTTGTATTGCAGGTCAAGAGGGAAAAGCCAAAAGATGATGGGAAAATGTTGTTAATCGTGAGCTTATGAGGAAAAATGGAGGTTAAGACATTGGCTAAAAAACTGAATAAAACAATAAAGAGAGATAAAAATGTTCTCAAAAGTCCATTACATTTTGGTCGCTAACAGAACGTATCATCTTATTTCGTCAAATGTTGCAACTACCAACACACAATGTCATGAGAAAGCGTTGTGAGCTAGAACAAGGGATAAAGTCTTCCATAATTGTGCTTTGAGGACAAAGCAATTCTAAGGGAGAGGCAATGTAATGAACAAAATATATATAATAAATAATCACTAAATAACTATTATATAATTAATAATAACTATTAAATATCAATATTAATATATATTGGTATTAATAATTAATAAATAGTTATTAGTAAACAATTCTAAAATGACGCATCCTTTCATGGATAGTATCCAAAGTGCCTTCACGATTAATATATATATGGAACTCACTTTGTAATCTTTCATCATCATATCTATTTTATCATATTATATATATATTCATGGATTATTTGTATTTTCGAAAGTGGAAGTTCGAGAAGTTACAGTAAACAGTTTTTTTACCATTACATAGTCGAGGATGGGTATTCAGAAATTGATGAAATGGTCGGAAGGGTATCTGTCGGCATAGGATCCTTGACTATTTGTGGTGAGTCAACAGGTTCGTTATGTTCGACAGAACCAAGGAGGCCGACCATTTCTTGGTCTATTGCTAATAGGTCATCTTGTTTGTTTGCAACAAGTTCATTTGCTATGGCTTCTTCCTTGCCCTCATTGATTAGGAGTAAGGGGTTTCCAGCAGATGGTATGAAAGATGAGGTTTGAGCTGTGACAATTTGAGAAGTATTGTTGGGATTTCTTTGGAAGGTGGATTTAATAACGATGACAATTCTTGGTTTTGGTGCAGGCTTTGGTGTTTGGTCGGGTTGCTGGGTGATTGCAAGAGGTTGGTGTGACTCGAAAACTAGTTTTGAGATATTCATTTGTTCAGGATTGAGAAAGAGGTTGGGAAGTCCGTCGATAAATTTGTGTAGGTCAGCATCTTTATCGATTTTTTCCTTAAGTTTTTCAGGTAATATCTGTCTATATGGGTTGGATGAAGAAACAGAGGTCGAGTTTGGTATTACTTGTATTAACGCAGGTGTTTCACATGAAATATTAGCCCCATCCCTTGCAAACCTAAACAAACTAATGCATTTTTTTTACTAATGTTCATCATTTGTGTAATGATTTTATGGTGTAAGAGTACGAAAGTATATTTTACAGTATAACGCGATGTGTAATGTTGATAATGGGCATTGAGAAATGCTAGGCCATCCCTGGTGGCTACTGTTTACCCTAGTTTCATTTCTGGTGTGGGCGTTTCCATATTATTGTGTAACTCAACTGGAGTGTTGTAAATAAAATTTGCTAAAATTTCAAAATGCATGTCATCGGGCGGAGCGATTAGTCCGGAATTTATCGAGTAGTTCTGTTTGCTAGATGAGGGCATGGAAGGCATCAAAACTAGGTTGGAAAACGACGTGATTATGTTGACTGTGCCGAAGGTGGAGAAAAGGGCCGATGAAGTGAAAGTTTTTAGTATCGAAATCGATGGTGGAAACCGGAAAACTGATGAACTATAACAACTTGATCATGAATTGTATAATTGCATTGTACTTTTTTGGTGTAACGAACTGTAAAATCGTTTTGTATGGGAATAATAAAAGTAGATTAGGTATTGGAGTAAGCTAGCGACGCGACAATTTTTCCCGTCGACAATTGTCGCGCCGGCTCTTCGACCACCGGAATGGCCTTCCTTCCCCTTGCTAGCCTCGTTCACCCACCGTCGTCGTGTCCCATGCTCTTATCCCCTTTTGTCTTCCATTTCCATTAGCCTTCAACTCTATCTACGTCCGTTCGTTGCCATCAATGCAGTTAATTTTCCACCCACCCACATCCTTCTTCTCCCTCGAGGATCCCAAATTCAAACCTCCATCCCACCGGAAGTATTGCTCTGCCTCTTCTCAGTTTCGATCCCTATTCAGTGTAAACTCCATCGGCCACTTTTTCCATCCAAATGCTTCCATGGCTTGCTATTCGATGAGATTATCGGCGGTTCCCTGCAATTGTTCGGATTCAAGTGACCAGGACCTGAGAAGAAGGGGGCGACTTTGGGAATGAGGGCTTTCAGAAGGGGATCATTATTCTGTTCTTGGGGGTAAGAAGAAATGCTTCGAGGATTGAAATCAAACACGCTTACAGGCAGGGCCCACTAAGCCAGGTGCTTACTCCTTTAAATAAGGATTTTGGTCCGAATAGACAAGAGTGGGGGACAATGCCAATAATGGCAGAACTGGTAAAACCACGACATGGGTGCCCACAAAACCAGTTGAGGATAAGCACACTTAAATGCCTTTTCCCAATCGAGACCAAATCCTCTCGTAATATTCAATACAATAACCATCTCAGCTTCCTTGAGGCGTTTGAATTTGAATTAGTTCTCCCCAAATGCCATGTGGAATTGTGAATTGGGTGAGGCAGATGACTCTTCTTCTTTGGAATATGTAAACAAAAAAATTACCACTAATTACGCATGGTAGACATTTTCATTTTTTATTATTATACTTGTTTTTGTTTAAGGCATTGTATATAGCATTCAATTTGGGTTGAAGAGCAATTAATTGAGCATTGACCAAAACAATTTATTATCAATGAAACAAAATCATTGGGACTGATATGTTAACATTATTTTGATCTAGCTCTCAAGAATAAATGAAAAATACTTTCCATTCTTATTGACTGTAATCTTGTCCCTTGGATTTGTTCATGAATAAGGAATGATGATCGTCGTGGCTAGAAATACATTGTGATTTGATTTTGTGTTTTTAGGAATGATTTCAAATACTTGAGTTGATGTGTTACCAAGATTGGCTTAATATTCAGCATTTTAGAATACTAGAAGATTTTGAGTATGTTGGAGGTAGAAATCCACACATTTAGATTGAATGCTAAGGGTGCCCATCATGAAATGTATATCAGCAATAGAGTAGCCCACATGCTAGAGACAAGTCCTAGATTTCCTAGTCTGTCCGATTTTTCAACATGCTATCAAAACATGGTAGCAACCCACATATTTTGATCAAGACATTAAGGGTGTTTTTAATAAAAGTAGGGGCTCCACGCGTTTAGATCGAACTATTAACAGTGGCTGTCATGGAAGAAGCATAATTCAGCAATAGAGGAAGCTTTTTATTTGTATCTTTGGGATTTCTGGCGTTTTTGTACTCTTTTATTTTTCAATGAAACACCAAAATATTTTTCTTTTTCATTTCAAGAAATATTTGGGAAGCTTTGATTCCACAACAAGCCCTTGATTATTATTGTTTGTTGTCTTAAAAATTTGGATGAACCGTCAAATTAGTGCTTTGAAACAGTTTCTGAGTTCAAAATATCCTCTTTTGTGTGCTATCCCATATTGGTTCTGAGGTCTAGTTTGCGGTAGTGTATAAATTCCTAAATATCACGATCTTAATGCTAATATGTGGAAATCATTTGGTTGTCGAGTATTACTTCTGTAGAATGTTTTTTACAATATTATTGCATATCATTTATGGATGCAAGCTTTTCTCTATGAAGCAAAAGCATCCTTTATCCTTTTTAGAAAAATATGAATCACATAAGGAAATGTTAAGTTTCAGCTTTGTTTAGAATAATATGGGCAGGAAGGAAATTTTCTCTGTTCTTGTCCATCAGTTTCTTAGCTTGTTTTTAGGAAACTTAAGAGGGATTAAATGCATAGGTATGCCTAATTTTCAACAAAATATTTCATGCCAACATATGTTACAGTTAATCAATAGAAAAAGAACAATAACACCCCAAAAAAAAAATTGAGCGATGAAAGAGAAATGATTGTTCTGTTATAAGTGATCTACTGTCATGGTGCTCTCTATATGCAAGTATAAATTTCTGCATAATTGCAAGTTGTTTATTCCCTGTGCTAAATGTGCATTTGGCAGGTATGAGTTCCAAATGCAGTATGGATCAATTGGATGGTTTGTAGGAGCAACACTGGGATATGCTCAAGCAACGCCTGACAAGTGTGTGATTTTATTTATTGGTGATGGAAGCTTCCAGGTGCAGATACAAGGGTTTTTCTTTCTAACTATGTAATATTGTTTTAGTGAATAATGACAAGTGATTACCAATCTCTATAAGATATGAAATATTGAATTCCTTGGAATTATCTGTCTTGTCCAAATATTAGTGAGTTTTTATCCCTGAATGTATTCTTCCTTATTTGAACATGTCATAGTCCAGGACGTGTCTACCATGATTCGATATGGCCAGAATACCATGATTTTTCTAATTAATAATGGGGGATACACTATGGAGGTCGAAATTCATGATGGACCATACAATGTCATAAAGAATTGAAACTACACTGGTTTGGTAGATTCCCTTCATAATGGTGAAGGGAAATGCTGGACTGTGAAGGTATTTTTTATTATATATTCATAGCATGGCCAACCTATTTACAAGGTATTCTTATTTATTTTGTGATAGGGTAGTATTTATGCATAAGGTATTGTGTTAGTATGGTTCTTTTCCTTTTTGTCATTTGCTGAGTCCCACTTAACCAACTGTTTTTCCTTAAAAACTACATTATTGTAGACTTGAGGGGGGTTCCCTTTTTATTGGTCAGAACTCAATATCATTTTGGTAGACTTTTTCTAGTTTTATCCCGCTTTGAGGTATCTGTTGCACTATTGACATTACAAACCAGTTTGTCAGTTGAGTTACAACTGTATTTTTTCTAAGGAACCTTTGTAGTTGTTACTTTCACTAGTTGATTCTGTGTTCCTCAGCCAATTGAGGGACTAGTGAAACAAGAAAATAACCTGTGCTCAATAAGTCCATATAAGTCCGTGTTTGCTGAAATATCTCAAACATGAGCTTAATCTAGCATTTGTTTTATCATTTAACATCATTACTTCTCTTTGTGCAGGTTAGAACAGAAGAAGAGGTTGTAGAGTCTATTAAAACTGCATTAGGACCAAAAAATGATTGCTTATGCTTCATTGAAGTTATTGCACACAAGGATGACACAAGCAAAGAATTGCAGGCCACCAAATACTCAGTAACGAGGCTTTTAAAAGACAAGCAAATGGAAACACGTTATGCGGCTCATATTTTTTCGGACATCTTGTAGGATCATATGTTTAATAATCCTATATATGAGATATCTGAATTTGATTTTCCTTAGATCCGAGGTTAAGGTGTGGTCCTCCATGAGGCACACATCATACAGCTACATTCTAGTTCCTGGGTAGCATGTTTAGTGTTAGACTTTTCAAGAGTAGTCTTAGCCCTTTTTTGCAACAAGTAAAATAACAAATAGTCCTAGTATTGGTTTTTAGATCTCTAAGATCTTTAATTGGTGCCCCACTTTTAGTTGTATAGATTAAAACAATTATCAAACAACTATCACTCTGTTACTTTGGTTTGATAAGGAACGAGGATATTCAATTTTGGTTGTGATCTAAACAAACATTTGTTGCAGTGGTTTTGTATCAAATTTGATGTCAATGAATGAGGATGTTCGATGCTGGTTGGTTCATATTAACTGATGCAATCAATTAGTTGTTACTCTATTACCGTGGCTTTGTATCAAGCTTGATACCAAGGAGTGAGATGTTCAATGTTGGTTGGTCCATATAACCGATTTAATTAAACAACTATTACTCTGTTTCAGTGGTTTTGGATCAAACTTAATATTACAGAATGAGTGTTCAATGATGGTTTGGCCATATAACTGATGTCATCAAACTGTTGTTACTCTGTTACAATGGTTTTGTATGAAACTTGATATTAATAAATGAGGTTGTTTAATGTTGTCCTGTTGTAGTCTAGTGGTATACCAAGGGGAGTTCACAACAATTGCCTAGTTTTGAATCCTATCACTTGAAGACTTTCCAGGGATTTCATATCTGCTCTGGCCACTTAGATACTGCCCATGGTTTTCATGCCTACTCTGGACACATTGGATACTTCCCAGGGGTTCGTATCTGTTCTAGCTAAAATGGGGTGGTTCTTGTGAGACCAAAAAAAAAAGAATGAAGATTTTCAATGACACAGGTTAGAAAATTTCTTTCTACAAAGTTGGAGGAGTGCACCTTTTCAGCAGGAATGGTGAAACAATAATGGAGGCTCAAGGATCATACAGATAGGTTTGGAAGGGTGGGAATGCCACAAAAGGATTAGAGACATGTGGAGATATAAACCTTGGAGACAGAAATAACAAGACTTAAAATTAAATAAATAAATGAACAAAACAATATAATATGATGGGAAAGGAGGGAAGCAAAATAAATATAATATGATGGGCAAGGAGGGAAGCAAAATAAAAGGATGAGTAAAAGGATAAGTTAAACATGAAAGCTAGTTTTTTTGTAATTGCAATTAGTCACTGAATTTAATTAGCACTAAATTGTGTATTGAGTGAATAATCTCATATTCCTAACAATTGTGGGATGGCAGTTTATAAGACAATTTTGCAACCAAAATTTTCAAAATTTTCCAATCTGCATGTTGGCATTAGGTACAAGTCTCCAGGGTGGTGTGATAACATCTTCTATCACTTCAGTCCTAAAGCACCGATATTATTAGTGTTTTTCATGTCATTCTTTGTGGACTATATTTGACTTATAGTTGCTATATTGGTGACATCTACAACACTCATATTGTTATAGTTGCTATATTTAGTGTATCTGGTGTCATGAATAATCTCATATACCTATCAATTATAAAAGAAAAGTTTTGGGACATAAATTTCTGAATATTGATATTAACGTTGCTGAAGATACTTGTGTCATGTCTACATTACTCTCACTCCTGTGATATATCCTTGTGTTGAGACATCATTCTATATCCTTGTGGGATGTTCAAGTTCATTTGGTAGTTGTTGGGTGGTAGTTGTTGTCATTAGGACTAGTATTTATGTTTCTTGGATTTTGTTGGATCAAAATGTCTATTCATAGCTAGAGACTTGGCTGTTGGGTTCTAGTTAGGTGTTTCAAATAGATATATCTGCTAAGAGGTGATGCTTTTCCTAATTCATGTTTAGGAGGAGATCTAACTTACATTTTATGTTATGAGCAGTTTTTGCGTGGTTTCCTAGAGTCCAAGTAGAAAAAATATCTATGTATATAATTGAAGGCTTTGGATTATAGATATCTTTGGATGTCCTGCACTATTTTCCTCTCATCTAAGCTTTGTGTTTCATAGAATGTGCAAAAGCGGTGTCTATCTGCATGGAAATTATCACTACATAATCCTTTGAATGACACTAGTTGGGAGAGACCAAGTGGGTCCCATAGCAAGAACATTGGTTGCAAGGATGAAGACTTGTTATGTTGAATTCCGTAGTGAGTTGCAAGACATAAAACATTGGTAGAAAAAGTTCAAGCAAGCGGTGCAAGGTAAAGTTCCGGTCATAAGGTAGTGAATGGTGTTGGGAGGTAGTGACTTGGGGGAAGCTAAAAGTGAATGAAACTACAGTAAAATATATGATAATAGTTATTATTCAGTGTTACATGGGGATGCACCCCCCAAGGTTGAGGGCATGATCCCCTTGTTTCCCATGCCTTGGGGGATTGGGGAATCCTTGGGAAATGTTTCCCCATGCCCCTTTTCTCCGAAAACTCAAGGAAATGCATAAGGAACGTTCTGGAGAGGTGGGGTCATCTAGGCACCCCTTCACAAAGAGGGGGACACTTAGATTCTCCAAGACAACTTTTTATTTTATTTTCATAACTTAAAAAATAAAAACAAAAATAATTAAACTAATAAACTTAAAAAGCTACCCCACCCTACCCCTCTTAAAAGCCAAACCCATCCCTTATTTTCACATTTTCACATTTATTATATGCAAATGGATTTCCTTGGAGAGAAGCAACCATCGACAAAGAAGAGAGGACTGATTTTCCAAAGGGAAGGATCCCTGACTTACATCATTATTTATATTCCAGTTCCTGGATGCATACCCACTGCTCTTCTCTCAGAGTAGTGGCCTGCTATCAGAGTTCAGGATTTTTCAGACTTTAGCTTACATTGATACTTCACTTCATGTATCTTGTTTAAAGGAGTTGTTTTGATGCTTCTTCTTTGTAGTGACATCATTGTATCTGGTAGTCCCATTGACCTACTCTTGTTGGCTCATATTGTTAAAGGCTTGGCATATTTAAGTGGTAATTTTATGTATGGGATTGTTGTGCAGTTGATAAAAATGAAAATACACCTAAAAATTGAATGATTCTAAGCAACATACATTTGAATACATATTTCAAGTTTGTTGAAGTGCTTTTGGCTTTTCAACGCTTCCTGATGAACCATTTTATGGGCATTAATGATGCAATGGGCATAAGGAAAAATGATGTGGATATGGACACACAATTTTCAACTTGGGAGGTGGGGTCAGTGGAGGGTTTCCAGGACCGTATGTCTAAATGTTGGCTGGCAGCTTCCTTTAGGGATCAGGAATTCTCATAGTGGCTTGCTGAGTCAATTCATCCTTTGACATGGATTGAACATGTTCTCTAGATAAATCTAGATAAGGAGTCCTGAGTTCCCATATATCAAGATAGATCTTGTGGATAAAACCAAGAATGAAATAATTTGTTCATTTTTGTTGCTGCTGATTATATATGGAGAAATTTGCAAGTTGTAATTGAGTGATTTCCAACATATCAAGATAGAATTTGTGCATAAAACCAAGATGTAGTAATTTGTTCATTCTTGTTGGTGTGGCATGGTCCTCCTTAATGGAACACCCTTATAAAGATAAAACAATAGTCCCAAGCCAAGGTGAAAATATTGGTGCCTATTAAGCATGAAGTTATGTTTATGTTTGAGCTATTGGTCCTTTTAGAAGAGAACTTTGCCTAGCACATTCCTAGTAACTCCCTAAAATGGCTCATAGAAAATACACACCATAAATGAAACTCTTTTGTTATCAAACCAAATCAATAATAATCGTCATAAAAGGGAAAATCTATTTGGGCAAAACCCTTCCTTAGGATAAAGTATACTACATGAACCCAAGTTTAATCAGTTGTTCCATACTTCCCCAAGCCAAGGTGAAAATGTCGATGCCTATTAAACATGGAGTGCTGTTTGAGCTTTAAGCTTTGCCAGCTCAAAGTCAAGAAAATTTGAGAGCCCAAGTTTACAAAATGTCACAATATTGAGATTGAATACTATTGGATCACCAAGTGTACCAAGACTATAAGAAAAATTACTTAACATTCATACCTAATTCCAACCACAATTTCTTCATAAAGTTACTCTATTCATTGATGGGGTATATCAGATTATTTAAATACATTCGAGTACCGTAAACTACTGTAAAACCACACTAAATTTATTAATGGATATTTCCTTTGAGCAGGATACTAAAAATACCGGGATGGAGCGTTGATTTCTGAAGCCAATAAAAAAGCAAAGTGGGAAAAAATGAGCAGTGAAAATGGAACTCAGAAATGAGGAGCTCAATAACCATTATTTACTTTAGGATCATCAATTGGAGGAACTCTTCTAGGTATTTCCACATACCATTTTGGATTAAGTGCATACACTACCATGCACAAAAGTGTGTTCATGTGGTCTCATGTATGTTGAATTATGGGTTGAATCTGGATTGTATAGAACTCTAATGAGGGATCCCTTTGGTGAATGGACACCCTCATACGACCTAACATGCTATCAAAATCTCATAGATTTCTCCAAGACTAGGAGCATTTGAATCAGTGTAATAGATGATCTCCACAATAGGGGTCAAGAATGACACAAAATAACCACATTTTGCTCACCAATCATTGTCCAAAAAGAACCTCACAGGAACCCTTCCCTTGTTGGAACCCCGCCTTTGTTGGAACTCTGCCCTGGTTGGAACTCTGCCCTGGCTGGAACTTTACCCTGCTGGAACTCTGCCCTCGGTTGGAACTATGCCCTGGCTGGAACTACGCCCTGGCTGGAACTTTTCCCTCGATGGAACTATGCCCCGGTTGGAACATGGATGTTAGATCTACCATGCACATATCATATTTAGATATTTATATATTTGGATTCTCAAGGAGGCAGAGTTCCAGCCAAGGGCAAGGTTCCAGTTCCATTCGAGGCAGAGTTCCAGTTGAGGCAGAGTTCCAGCGAGGTGCAGGGTTCCAACAAGGGAAAGGTTCTTGTGAGGTTCTTGTTGCTTCCAATAAAGTTCATGCGTTGTCGAATGTTCCTTCTAAATATTAAAAGAGCTTCTTTTTTGTACCCAAAAATTTAGATCTATTAAATTATGATTCCAACACGAAAAAAGTGTTATGAAACAATACAAATGTATATAAGTTATGCCAATACTGTCACAACAACAAATTTATGAGGGAAGGTTTTAGGAGCTAATTTGATGCATATTAAGGATTTATAATTTTGCAAGTTAAGAGACAAATGGAACCATTAGAGTCATGACAAAAATGATTAACTTTGATTAACATAGGGAAAAACAAGTCTTCTATCTGAAATGAAACAATCCACAAATATGTACATGGGAACAATCACCCAGCATTACTGAAACAATGTACTCTATTTTAATCCATGTGCAGTGATTTTGAAGACAATAACTATACAGATCATTGCCTCAAGCCCTTCTCAATATTTATGGAATCTTCCTTCATAAAAAATGTGCATAACTCATTGGTCAACATTAAAGTTGAATCCCTTTCATGGTGGGTTTCTCATGGCAGAAGATGATGTTACTCCCCTTGTTCTATAGTTACCTGTCAAAGTGTTGTGAGTCAGCTAAACAGAAAGAATAATACAACACCCAACACACCAATAAAGTAAAACTCAAAGTAAATATAATACAATTTCCATGATAGAGTTTAAAACATAACATTTTTCAAACATATCATAGTGCACTTACCTAGGAGGTTGTTACCCTATATGGTAGGTTGAATAATCATTAGGTGCACAAAGTGGGGGAACTGGTCACTTGATTATGAGGTACGTGTTTCCACACAAGCTAACACTCCTAAAGCGCAACATTTTCACTAGGGTTTAGATGAGATAAGATTTTAGAAGTGTTCCCACCTGGATGTAAGCAACATCTTCTCTTCACTTTAGATTCGATTGGGTCCAAGAACTTTGAAGGGGCGGAGTTCCAACCAGGGCGAGGTTCCAACCGAGGCGGAGTTTCAGTTAGGGCAGAGTTCTAGCTAGGGCAGAGTTCCAACCAGGGCACAGTTCTAGCCAGGGTAGAGTTCCAATAAGGGTATAGTTTCAACAAGGGCAGGGTTCCAACAAGGGTAGGGTTCCTATGAGGTAAGAGTTCATTCCAATAAAGTTCATGCATTGTCGAATGTACTTCCTATAGATATTTATTGAGGTAGAATATATTTAGATATATGGAATATTCACAGCTGTACGTTGGTAATATTGGATAGGAAAATTTCCAGCCGGGCTAGAGTTCCAACCGGGGCACAGTTTCAGCCAGGGAAAAGTTCCAGCCAGAGCATAGTTCCAGCTGAGGGCAGAGTTCCATCCAAGGGTGGATTTCCAGTCGAGGGCAGAGTTCCAGTTGGGGCATGCATGTCGGGCAGAGTTCCAGCCAAGGTAGAGTTCCAGCCGAGGGCGGAGTTCCAACTAAGGCATGCATTCATGTCGGGCGGAGTTCCAGCCGAGGAAAAGTCACAGCTCCCTCTAGCAAACTTAACACCACCATTGCCAATCATCTAGGGTTTGTAAGACAACCCTTTTAAGTGTCCAACACTCTTTCCATTATTTTAATCCCGCTGCATTCAAAGTGTTTGAAGGAATGTAAGCACATGGTTATATTCTAGACATCGTAAGCTTCAATAGCCGCATTAAAGGGATTTGCAGGAATGAAAAAATCGAGGTTGAGGTCAAGCTTTTATTCCAAATGATGAGTAAACAACAAGCTCCTAATATTCTTACGTATAATACCCTAGTAGATGGGTTCTGCAAGACAAAGAAATTCAGCTGAGACAGAGTTCCAACTGGGGCAGAGTTTCAGTCGAGGCAGAGTTCCAATAGGGGCAAAGTTTCAGTCCGGGCAAAGTTCTAGCCGGGGCAGAGTTCCACCCGGGGAAAAGTCATAGCTCCCTCTAGCAAACTTAACACCACCATTGACCTATCATCTAGGGTTTGACACAATCATAAATCGACTAGGATAGGGCACCACAGTCATGCTACAACAATCACAGTTTAGTAGAGAAAGGGACACGACAACCATAGTACAATAGAGAAGGGACACATTGTCCCTCACAGGAACCCCACCCTGATTGGAACTCTGCCCTGGCTGGAACTATGCCCATCTGATTATTTATTCATATTCTCCACCATAGTGCTACCTCAACATACATGTCATCCTGCAGATGCTATATAAGCCATGGTGGGATTTCAACAATATCTCTCATGTGGACAAGGGAAATGACCAACCCTTTTTAGAATGTGTGGACCTTGGCTAGGATGGCTAGAGGGGAGTCCCCGTTGGCTAATCGGATTGACACTATCCTGTCACCCTTTTTAATTGTGTATTTCAACATAATGAGGCGTATTGTGTCTCCTTATCTTGCTTGGATGTTGTGTTACTTTTATCTCCCATGAAATTCAAGGTCAAATCTCGGGGAATTGCCTATAGCCTCATTTTGATTTGAGATTAATAAAGTGCTTGGAGGAAGTGTCTTCCTGGGGAATGTGGCCTCCCTTCAGTTTTAAATTGATAAAGTGCATGATGAAGTAATCCTGTTGGTCTAGGATGACCAAGATGATTAGGTAGATTATATATTATCATAACAAAGATGATGTGGTTCCAGTGGGGAACGAGATTCTAGTGGGAACAGTTGTTCTAGTCAGAAGGTCTTGATCATAAGATACCTTCCTCATGATGACGAGATGTTCAAGACAGTTATGTTGCTCAGATGATATCCAAATGTGTTCTAGCGTGATGATACCTCCCTATCTAAGAGGGAGTGTTGATTTTTGTATCTACGTGAGGTATCCTTACTAGCTAAGTCAACCCAACAAAGAAATAAATAAACAATATTATATCACTGCCCAAGTGAAGTCGGCCCAACACAAAAGAGAAGTCAGCCTAGTCAACAATTGGACAAGTCAGTCCCAACTCAAGTGAAAAATAAAACATGAAGTTAAGTATAAGTAAGAGTGATGTCTCATTCATTTGGACATAGCACTCAAGCAATTTGCTCATGCAAGGAAGAAGTTCGCTCAAGCTGGAAGAAGACTAATTCTGGGTTGTAGAAGACTTTTCTGGGTTTGGTATTGTTGGAGAGTTTCCTCCTTTGTATCTAGGGTTTGTCTAGAGATTTTCTATGTGGCTATTGTTGTATCTGAATGCATATTATCTTGAATTAATATCTTTGAATAAGAAGAAGGTTGCTGGGTTTTCTCCCTTGTGGTTTCCCAGGATATTTTTTTTGTCTTCTTGTGTTTCTGTGCATGGTTATTCTTTCAGTGATCCTTCCTTAGTTGAAAGAGATGAAAATTATATTGCTATCCTAAAATATAGCAGTTATATCACTCACATTTAAGGCTCATAACATTAATATCTAAAAAAAGGAAATGGGATGAAACACATGTTGACAGAAATTGAATGGAAATATTTTACATTGATTTTAAATATACATTCTAGTGGCACACTCTAAGATTAATATTTATTGGGGATCCCACCTGGTTTTTCATTGCAAGTAACAACATACAAGGGAGAGCTTTGTATCGAACGTTTATTAGAGTAAGCTTATCTTTGTCTTACATGTAAGCCAACTCTTATTGTGACAAAATCTGTGGATTTCCTTTTATGATGTGGTTGGCTTACACATGAAAATTGTGGAGAATTTTCTCCATGTCCAAGTGAAATCAAGAAAGGATACCATACAATAATGAAGGTGAAATAAGAATAGGTTGTTTTTGTTGGTTGTGAACAAATATCTTGCAAAGAGCCTCTCCTGCTACACACCATGCAAAATGAGATTTGGATGTATCTTTATTCAATTTTGCGTATATGCATAAACAATTTTATAAATTGCACAAGCTGTTGTTGTCTTGGTTTTGTGCTCTCATCTAAGCTAGCTGCTCCATAAAGAATAAGTTATATAAGCAAAGAAATTAACTAATAAATATGTATTCCTATCATATAAATAAAATATGGAATAACATTAGTAGTAAGCTTCCAACTCAAACATCTACAACATAATAAAATAAGAAAAACATTTGTAATTTGGAAGTTGAACTTGTGTACCTAATTATAATTTTGAATAACATTATTAACATGGAAAGAGGACATTGAAGAATCATCTCCATTCAATACTCTCGTTATATCATTTCTATATTGAGCATAAAGTTGTTACGTCGATAGGCGTTTATATCAATGATATTTTTTGGGGATGGACTTGCTTGAGCGGATCATCAAGATCCAGCAAAACACACCAAGTGTATGATCCAGATGATTTGAATCCTCTGATCTTTTAACTAGGTTAACTAGTCGTAGAGTTAGGAGTTTGTTAGGAGATGAAATCGCGCGTGAGGAGTCATTAGCCGTTGACTAGTCTGTTGGGAGACATGGAGGAGATATGTGGAGGAATCTGTTAGCCACCGAGGAGTCTGTTAGGATACGTGGCGGTGGAGGAGATAAGTGTGGAGGACTAAGCGTGGAGGAGATACATGGACTAGTCTGTTAACCGCCGAGGATTAGTCTGTTAGGAGAAGTGGTGGTGGAGGAGATACCTGGCACAGTAAGCAAAATAGTTTCCAAAACCCAGTTTCCATACCCTTTCGCTTCTTCATTTCGCCATTCCTGTGCCGTCCTGGAGCATTCGCCGATTCGTCTTGGAGCATTCGCTGGAGCATTCGTCGATTCGTCTTGGAGCATTCGTCGATTCGCCTGTGCAGTAGAGGTAAGCCTCAAATTCCTGAACACTCACAGATTTTGAGAAAAATAAAAAATAAAAGCTTCACAGGATAGGCTGAGCTCGTTCACAGGCTACCTGGAATAAAGTGAGTATCAGTTACTATATAATGAAAATAGTTATGATTTATGGAGTGGCTTTTTTCCCTGTTCGGATCTCCGGTTGTTTTGGGATCGTCTTTTCTGTATTTGGCTCTGAGGTGTTGGCGGAAATATGCCCACTATTCTGGAGTCTGGACTGACCTTTATCACTTTATTTTGTTCTTGCTCCATTTGGTCATTATCGGGGGTCTACTGGACCTGTGGATTTGTTGGATCGTATCTTGTTGTATTTAACTCTGGTGGACTCACGGGATCGTCACGGTTATTGATGCTTTCATGTGTTTCATGTTTTTTGGTATTGCTTTGGACGATTGTTGTTGTTGTTGGCATCCTGGATATATTGTCATTGTTGTTGTTGTTAGCATCCTAGATAAATTGTCTGTCTATGTATTGATCCTTGGTGGATCAGATCCATTCTGTATCTGTATCTGTTTAGTTTTTTTTATGTCCTTGGTGCACTATTGCTGTTGTTGGCAGCCTGGATACATTGTCTTTGTATATGAGTAGCCATGTCCATGCTACCTTGCTTAACAAAGTCCCTGCCTTCAAGTGCAGTGGCTATTGAAATAATTTTTCTGCCAAGGCAATTTAACCTATGTTTTAGTCCCTGAATTGGTTCATGGCCAATAGAATTTTTTGAAGCCTTTATTTGGCCTCTTTTCTAGGCGACTATTCCGTAAGGTAGTAGAAGCCCATCCCTGATTCCTTTTGCATTTTGTCAGAGAAAAAGACCTCCATTAGCATTGAGAGGCAAGGCTTGATCTTCTCAGGTGCAGAAGGGTGGAGAATTTGTTTTGTGCACTTCTGAAAACTATCATTTAACCATAGAAAATTGACGCATAATGCATGTACATTTCTCTCACTCCCTCTATATTGATTTGAGCGTTTCCATACTTGATTTTACATCTATTTGCCGCATTGTCCCACTCAACACCCTAGAGAATTGGAATCCACATTGAATTCCCATTTCATATAAATTATGGTACTTTTTATTTTGGACATTTTGTTATCAATAGATTGTGAATTATTCCTTTTCAAAAGTTAGTGCATACGAGTCTAGAATCTAAGGTCTCATTTCATACAAGTAAAATTATCGAACAATGTCTCATTTCAATTCTTTCAAGCTTAGTCTATTCTATTCCATGAAACACAACAAGGATGGAGCACTAACTGTCTATTACATTATCTATTCTGTTATTTGATGTTATAATTGCTGCAGTTTATTTAAATATACCACTGGCCATGAAAATTCATCCATTCCATAACTAGAAGGACCGGGATTTTTTTTCCAGCCTATTTTTTTCTTTCAATGGACTTTGGATAATTTATTTACTAAATATTAAGACTGCACCAGTAAGTTCTTATCATCTACTTTTCTGCTCGTCTCAAAATAATAACAATGCCAAAACAATCATGCCATTCATAATTGCTTCACTTACCCCACCATCTCTCCTTTGTTGTTTCAGAAGATTGTGTGTGTTCAAGCTTCTGTAGTATGACCTTGGTCTCACGTAATCTACGCTTGAATGTTTTTTTTTATCTTTTTCCAAGAGTCTAACGTACTCTTTAATTTTTGGATTTCTTCATCTAGATTAAGGATCGCTTCTGTCTTACCAGATTTCACCTCCACCAAAAAGTTTAATGTATCACTAATAATTACATGTGGTCTGTGCTCAAATTCTTTTGTTAAATGGTTAACTGCATAACTTCTTGCATCATGTGCCCTATCTAATCCAGTTTCAGAATGTCATAGAAGTTCTTTTGTTAATTGGTTAACTGCATACCTTCTTGCATCATGTTCCCTATCCAATCCAGTTTCAGAATGTCATAGAAGTTCTTTTGTTAATTGGTTAACTGCATACCTTCTTGCATCATGTTCCCTATCCAATCCAGTTTCAGAATGTCGTAGAAGTTTGTGTGTAGCAAAATTATTTTATGGAGTTCTTTTTGTCATTAAGGATAGTATTCCTGGCAGCCGATAGTCTTGGGACACTTCGTTGAAGGTTTGTAACTTCATCATGGATTGCTCGTTGATCCATAATTTTTTGGAAATAAAATTAAAAGAGGTGAAAAAAGTCTAGTAGAAACAAGTACTTTTACATTAAAAGGTAAAATAGTACATTAAAATGTAAAGTAGTAATGTGTCAATTTATGACATATATTTAAAATTAAAATAAAACTAATGTAATTAAAATAAAACATATGCAATTTTACTGTACCAGGTAAAAATGAAAAGTAGTAATGTGTCAATTTATGATATATATTTAAAATAAAACTAGTGTAATTAAAATAAAACATATGCAATTTTATTGTACCAAGTAAAAATGAAGATATTTGATTGAAAAACTAAGTTTTAAAAAAATGTAATAGCAAAATTGTGGCAAGATGAGATCTGAAATTTTATTAATATGAAATTTAGTCAATTATTATTTATATAGAACAATATTATTTTTTAGAAAAAAAATCTAGATACATAAAAACATATAATTTATTGATTCATGTGAACTTTTTATCACTTTGGATTGGGAACAAAGAAATGTCATACATATTTTAAATAGAGCATATAGAAGTTAAAATAGTTTTATGGTAATTTATAACATATATTTGAAATAAACAATATGTACAAACAGTTGAGTGTACTAAGTAAAATTTGCAATTCAAAATAAGAGATTTGGCTTAAAAAACATTAGTTAATAAAGACTTGGTAAAAAAAAATCATAATAAAAAAGATGTGGCAAGCTTTTACAATAAAATGAAATTTGAGATTTTGTTAATGTGAAATTAACTCAATCATTATTTATGCAGAACAATATTTCTTAGAGAAAATCTTTGTATATAAAAACACATAATTTGTCAATTCATAATAAGTTCTTATCACTTTGCATTATATATATATATATGAACATATTTCACTATTAAATACACATTGCAACTCAAAATAAAATATTATCCCTAACTAATGAAAAGAATTACAAAATGGGGAATAAAACAATAAAATTGACTAGATAAACAAAAATAATAAGATGCAATTGATACCATAGTGTGTTTAATATAAATAAAATAAGATAAGAAAAATGAGATGCAATTGGTCTCGGATTGTGTTATATATAAATAAGTCAATATGAATAAAATAAGACAAGAAGGATGAGATGCAATTAATACCATATTGCTATATATAAATAAGTTAGACTCAAGCATTCAATTCCATATATATGAGACTATCAGAGTCAAGCAAAAGAAATCAATTTTATATAAAAATTGAAGAAAAAAACAAATAAATCAAACCATATAAGTCAGACTAAAACATTAACTCCATATAAAAATTGGAGAAGAAAACAAATAAATCTTTATACTAAAAATGTTGGTTTTAAGAAGAAGAAAAAAACTTACCATGTAAATAATGAAATCTAGAATTGTTTTTCACATAATCTCATAAATCCATAGTCCCATAGGCATTATTCAGGTTTTTCAACACAAATTTAGAGGTTTACTGAGCTCTCTCACCTCTCACGATCACCTTTAAGTGGCGTTAGAGACTTTTTTTTACATGTTGAAGAGCCTCGGGGTCCACATATTGTTGCAGAAATTGGGTGCCACATGTTTGTACGAAATTGTAGTGTTCACGTCAGATCATCCAAAGGATATGCAAATGCAAACGTTGTGGTGGACTATTTGTTGGATTCATTGCATGTCATTGACAGTACTCACAATAATTAATATAGAAATATAAATCCGCCCAGCCACCTCCTAACTTAGATGGAGCTAGGTTATGGGAACACAAAGTTTTATCACAAATCTTCTTGTCACATGAGAAATGACAACACAAATTGGGGTATGGTGAATAAGGATGGAAATATTGTAATATTAAATGAAACTTTTAAGAGACAAAGAACGAGATTGGAGGTTGAAAAGTAGGGTAACTTAGATGGAGCTAGGTCACGGGAACAAAAAGTTTTATCACAAATCTTCTTGTCACATAAGAAATGACAACACAAATTGGGGTATGGTGAATGAGGATGGAAAGATTGTAATATTTTTTAGTGGTTTGGTTGTGTTAGATGTGGCACATTTTGGGAGGATTTATCCTTAATCAAAAGGTGTTAATAAAGAAGATATCAGTAAGCTTCTTTATTTTTCCCAACATTGGAAACAAAGGAGGACAATAGGGATATCTATGAGAAGGATACTATTGATGATATTCTAACTATATTATCTTCTTTTAAGAGTGATACAAATCTTGGTCTAGATGGATTTGTTGATTTATTCTTAGATTTGTAAGGTTTGCTTAGTGTTATAGTGGGATATTCTATCCAATGGAGGTTTAGTCCAGGAAATGGCGCATATTGCCAATGGTCAAGATCCTGGAAATTGTGTCTCGCTTTTGCGTGTCAACGTAAGTTAATAATCTGAAGGTGGTCTCTTTAACAATTTCGTTTCTGAGATTTAATAATCTGAAGGTGGTCTCTTTATATGGATAACATTAGTAGACTGGTACATATGTATGCTTGGCCTGACCCAACTTTTTTTAATACGAGGTCACTATATTATTGCAATTCATTGAATGACTGCTGCTCGCTTCTCTAATGATATTGCTGCTCTTGGAACAATTCCTTGTCGTTGTCTTTCTAAATGTGCATGTCGTGATTATCATCCATGATTAATTTACTTCCATATGGACTAGCTGCTTCTTATGAATTTCATTAAGAATTTTCATGAAAATGGTCCATTCCAACCTAGAGGGAACGTGATATATAATTTGAT
The DNA here is from genome assembly GCA_001517045.1 of Pseudotsuga menziesii. Classification (NCBI taxonomy): domain Eukaryota; kingdom Viridiplantae; phylum Streptophyta; class Pinopsida; order Pinales; family Pinaceae; genus Pseudotsuga; species Pseudotsuga menziesii. The sequence goes on from LPNX010864871.1 coordinate 128,407, forward strand.
AGAAGTTCAACTTTAATATCTTGATCTTTGAAAGATCAAGATATTAAAGTTGAACTTCTCTCAAATTATATATCACTTTATTTTTTTATTCTTTATATGATTATATTATCCTCTATAAGTATTATGCATTTTAAATTAGGAATTATGCATATTTATTTAGAAAATTTGTGAAATGTATTTATTGAAAAACATCAATAATATCATTTTCCAATCATTTGATTTTTCGATTTAAGAGAGAAGAAGAACCAAGGTTTAAGTATTCTCAACTCCTAGGATGTTCTTGAAGCTTCAACGGCTAGCAATAGGGTTTTCTTGGAGTCTTTGTACTTGTGATTAAAGAATACTTAAAGAAGACTTGAGTTTGGTTAGGTTTATAGAAAAACATAAAATTATGCTTCTGCATGAACTAAACTAATGGAAAAACTTTAATCATACTTAAATTTGTGCCCGAATTATATCAGTACTTGATCTTTATATAGTTAGGATTTTTTATTTTTTATTTTTTACTTTTATCTCGATTTGATGATTACCCTTATTATTCAGTGCATTGAAGCTATAAGACCTTTCCTCTATGGAATCCTGGATATTACCTCCTTCGTCTAGGTTAAAAGCGCATGGCTCGCTTTGCTTTCTAATATACTCAGCATGACTTATTTCCAGGCTATTATTTTCATTCTTTTCACTGCTATTTTGATCACGATGAATGGTGAATGAATTAGAGATGACATTTATGGAATCCTGGATTTGTTTTGTTTCTATAATACATGTTTGACACAAGACTTGGGGAGATCATTCTCAGATACCAAGGAACCAAGTAGTACCAATAAAGGTACAATTCTACAAAACCCTAGACTCTATAGCACAAGCAACAAAGCTCATTAACCTCAAAGGATTCATTGATGAACTTGGTTACAATTAGAGGTTTTGTTATTCTATTGGGCCTCCTTATATTTTACAATTAGAGGTTTTGTTATTCTATTGGACCTCCTTATATTTCCAACTATTTAAGGGGATATTGGACCTCCTTATATTTCCAGGTATTTAAGGGGATACATCTTTCCAGTTATTTAGGGGTACAAGTCAATATAAATAGTCTCTATACATAGATTCACATAATTCAACAAACATACTAGAAAAGTTGTTGAAGTTGACATGTATGCCTCAATCCTGTTAATCTATTGTAGAGACCACCATCTAAATTGTTGATCTAATTTTGATAAAAACATATCATAGAAAGAAAACTTAAAACTTTAAAATATAAAATATAAAATATAAATTGTAAAAATTACATCTTAGTTGTAACGAATTGAACATTTTAAATTATATGAGTTAAGTAATTTAGTCATTTCATCTTTATTGTCTTGCTCTGTCACTATATAAGTGGTGTGTCTGTATTAAACTTTGAATTATTAATATACTAAAGAGTTAAACTATTAAGCACTACCTTAACTAATAAACTTTGTTGTTCATGCACATCAGATTTTACATTTTGAAAGAAGCATGACAATACCGCAACGAATCCAACCAAATTTGCCCAATGGTTTTGGGACTCAGATTTCCATATCTTCCCAATTATTCAATTTAGTACTAAATACAGCCAGAACAAGAGAAGAGTTTGAGAGAGCTTGGGAAGCTTTAGCTCAACAAGAAGAAATTATTGACCAAATTAGAAATGCAAGAAAACAAAATTTAAAATATATATATATAATCTTGCTTTTTTATATTACCTACTTTTTTGTAGGTATTTTTTTCTTTCAAAATACTATGTCAAATTTCCCTTTATGGATATGTATTACCTATGTTTAAATGTTAATATATATATATATATTTTATTGCATTTGTATATTACCTACTTTTTTTTGTAGCTATTGTTTTTTTTCAAAATACTATATGAAATTTCCCTTTATGGATATGTATTATGGAAATGCTTAAATGCAACTCATGTCATTTTTTAAATCATGCTTCGTAATTTTTATGTGTAAGGTTGTGACTACATCGATATATATATATAAGTTTCACAATTCCAGATCGTCAAAATTGCAATTTATAAATCAGAGTTATTTGTTGTTTTTATATAAAAAATTTAGTCCAGAGTCCCATGGTATTCATAAATTATAAATATATGAATACCATTTGAGAGAGATGTGTCATGATGTCAGAAGTCAAGAGACATGTGCTCAGCCAATTGGTGAGGCCCCTCTTGCAGATCCAATTTTTGGATGTTAGACTGATAAATGACATGTCAATGACCTCAATATTTATAATCATGAGAAAACTGAAAAATGATACATTAGGTTTGTCCCATGGTATTCATAAATAATAAATTTATGAATACCATTTGAGAGAGAGGTGTCATCATGTCAGAATTCAAGAGACACGTGCTCAGCCAATTGGTGAGGCCCCTCTTGCACATCCAATTTTTGGATGTTAGACTAATAAATGACATGCCAATGACCTCAATATCTATAATCATGAGAAACCTGAAAATGATATATTAGGTTTTGATGAACATATATGTGGCCCAACCAAAAAATGAATTTGGATGTAGAACTCACATTTATAAATGAAAAGTTGAGGGATCTCATTTAGCATTCCATTGTTGGATGTTAGACATAGGATACGTAACATTGACATGTCGTTTATCACTGTAACATCCGCTTTTGGATGTTGGACTCATAAAGCACATGTCAATGACCTCAAAATTGAAATTGGAAGATCAATTTTGTTTGACATAGACATTGCTTTATGTCAACAAATGAAGTTATGTTCCATGTATAAAATGGTAAAATAAATATTTTTTCAATTTTATTGGTTTTGTTCATAACCATATGTTTTTCCATTGTTTTGTTATATAGCTACAAATGGATCTTGTCATCTGGAGTTTGTTGCCAATGGAGATATTGGAACTGATTTTGTTGTGGGTTCCTTCAGCGACATTGATCCGGTAAGGATCAACTTCTAAACATTTCCAGGAAATTTTGTGGCAATGAGCGTTTAGAACTTCTTGGTTGAACAATCACATAACTGAAGTTGGTTTTTTTGTTGAAGTCTGGCGCCCATACGAGATTGAAATACTATATAAGTTTATAAATTCTGTAGGCCATACGTCTTTTCTGCATATTACCAATCTAGGAAACAATTATTCAGTTGAATGCACAACTGGTTCAAATGTTTTGCTATCAATGTTTTGTTCATTGCTAGGTCACAAGCGCTACTTTATTATTAACCCATTCGAAGGACGGTTTTTATATATAGGCGTGATTGAAATTGGAGTGCTTGGATTCTTCACACTCATAAGCAACATCAGTGATCACAAACAGGGATGGATAGTTGTTCATCATGAAGAGAACAAACATGGTTCAATTTTTTTTTTGTCCACCAATGTGAATAGAGATTGCAGAGAAATTGACGCAACTAGCTTCATTCCAACCCCTCCTAAAGATGCAGTTTTTTTTAATGGAAAAATATATTGGATACATATGAGAATCATTTCAGAGGAAGATGCTCTATATTCCTATACTATGTAGTCACTCGACATTAGATTGAACAAATGGGCTGCTCATGCAATTCATACAGGACGCATCAAACAATCCATGTGTTTGACTATACATCAAAACCAACTGTTATGTCTTGTGAACGATGGTAGGACAACTATATGGTCCATAACTGAAATGATAGATCTGAGGATTGGTGCATCTGCAGTTGAAGAGGTGCACGGGTTTTGGATATTTGGAAGAGATTTGAGATGGACCCTTTTAGAAGTTATGACACTCCATATAAATACACGTTGTCCAAGGTACCTTCCATTTCGGGATGTGGGGAGTTTTATTCTGATGTGTAGGTATGGCCAAATCCCGTACATATATTATGACCTCAACACTTGCAGCTTACTCATGTAGGACCCGATGAAGGATCATTGCTCCGAAGTCATCGATTGCCTATGCTAGTAGACATACAATGTACCAACATTGTAATGTCTAGAAATTTTTGCCCTCTAACTCCAAGCATGAAAGCATTTGACGATTTACTCCCTTTTCCTACAAATTGGGATGAGTCGTTGGAGCGTTATGGCATGTAAAAAATATGCAAAAAAAATGTTTTTTTTGCATATTTTGTGAATTTTGATCATCTTTTTATATTATCTACATCCATGTAATCATTAGATATATATCTAAAAAATTATATTGCACCAAATAATATCCATTGCGGATGTTATGTTTTCTTGTAGTGTATGTATTTTTTTGCGATCATCTTTACATTTTGTCATTTTATATTGTACTTCAATTGTACAAGTAACATGCAAAAAAATGTTTCCCTTAGTCTAGCACTTTTAAATTATACTTATGCTTGCAAAAAAAACCTGTGATTTATGAGTATTTGGAACTGAAGGCATATTTGCATCAATCCATTTGCTAACCGATTCTCTTATTTTGTGTTATAGAAATGGACATGGTCCCTGCGATTTGGAAATCTCTGCCAATAGACATACTTGAAATGATCTTTCTTTGGTTGCCTTTATCTATGATTATCCGTTTGAAAATGGTTTGCAAAGGTTGGAATCGTATTGTGTCCGAAAACAATTTCATCTCACAATGGAAACACAATCAAACAAAAGAATATGGAGTTTTGGCTCTTCCGGTAGACATCGGTTCGTTGGCCATTACATTAGCTAAATAGGAAAATGTTCATCTCTTTCTATGCAAGTCCTAAACAACGACTACAAAATTGAATCCACATGTGGTTCAATTGTTGCAGTTTCATCCTCCAGTATCTTATATCGAAAAAGAAACTACTACATCGCCAATTCATTCACAAAGACTTGTACATTTGTAGGGTCTCTTGGTCTTGGTGATTGGGGTTTCTTTACATTGTTGAAAAATTTTGAGCAACAAAAATACCATTGGGTAGCATTGAAACATATTTATACATAATTTCAAACAAAATATTTTATTTCCAGCAGTATTCATATGCAATGGAGACAAACATGTCCTATCGATGGCGATGTTTGCGGCCCAAAAATCTCATATTGTATAATGAAACAATGTTATGGGTGGATAGTCATGTGGTTTCTAGAGATAATCATATATGTATATACAATCTATGTTGGATAGATCTCGAGGATACCAAATGGGGGTGCCAGTTTATTCCACACTCGAATTCAACATTATCGATTAGCCTAGCATGTTATCGCAATGAGCTTCTTTGTTTTATCAATGATGGGAGAACTACAGTGTGGTCTATAGAACCAACAAAAAATCAAAATGATTCAACAAATTCTTCGATAAGAAATGGATGTTTAGAAGGTGGATTGCGATGGAGTATCATGTTTAATTTGACCTCGGGCATTAATGGCAAATGCAGTGGATATTTTCCTGTTGCAGCACTTGATAATTACTTGCTCATGTGCAAATACGACCGTCTTACTTTTGGTTTCTATGACTTCATAGACACACATTCTAATTTTGTAAGCGAGGATAGAATGTTGGATTCTGCATTAACCAAACTTGAAAATCCAACACACCTAAGTGTTGTTGAGCTTGTATCATTCTAAGTTGCCCAAACATGGATTCTATTGATGATGTGTTTTCAATGGGATAATATAAACATATATGACATGTAACTTACATGTATGTTATGCAAGTTGACATGTTTGGATGGTTCTTAATCATACTTATTCAAAATATTTCTTCCCAGCCTACTTTACTGGATTTTTGGCAGTCAGTGCTACATATGGAATTTTACTTACTTGTACTTATGCAAATCGACATCTTCAATACTTCATTGCCATGCTTTTTGGATTTGTCTCTTCTGATGTTTGCCAATTTACATTCTCTATGAAATAGAAATTATTCATACATGCCAATTTTTATTTTCTTGGATACAAAACTTGATTACAATATTATTTTATATCTTGGCGATCTTCGGCAATACAAATATTATAAGCTAACATTTGAATAAAGTTCAAAACTCTTAGAAATATTATAAGATAATATTTGAATAAAGTTGAAAACTTTTACATTTGTGTTCCTTTTTGCTATACCTGTAACATGACTTTGTACACTAATATGGTTTGACATAAACTAATTTTTTTATGCTCATGTAGATATGTCGTCAGAGAAAAATAATAATTGGAGCAGTGAGAAGAACTTGATGGAAACATCGCGTCACACAAAAAATGAATCCTCGTGAAAACACTATAATAAAAAAAAGGAAGGCATTAATAGGAAACATTGTTTAATATACCAAGAGAATAGTGAGCAAATTGGTGAACAAATAAGAGAACGACATGGTCATTCCTTTGCAAATGTCATTGATTCTCAGGGGGGAGCCCACTAAATTCCAGAGCATATCTGATATAATGAGGAGATCAAATCGCCGAAGTCAATTTATATCATCAACTCCAACATATAGCAACAACTATAACGAAAGGTTGAATGAAGTTATTGAACCTTTCGTAGATCATACTTCGGGTGAAACGTTTTCTAATCATGGCATCGAGGTATAAGGATTACATGGCATTGTCTATATTTGAAAAGGTATTTATCTGTACAATATAGATATACTTACATACATGTTCAATGTTTAGATAACTACTCGCAACAATTTTCCGAATCAATCATTTGATGAGCGTGAGGAAGCTATGTATACAAATCAAAATGAAACAGTACAAAATGATAACACCAATACAACTGAAAGAAGCAATGGTATAAGAACAATTTCTCTTGGAACAACAAAGGACACGATTTCCAAGTCTACTATGAATGACTCACACAGCCACGCAAACAATGTATTGTTAACGAATGAAGATCAAGGGTTTCAAAATCAACTCAAAACCGGTTTGCAAATGTCCAGTCCAGCAAGAACTATTTCTAATGGAACAACCAAGGTATTGTTTAACCTATCCATGACAACAACCATGCATTTGACCTTGATCAAAATAAGGTAGTATTAGATACAATACTATTTCATCATCGTGTTCAATAATTCAATCAGAAATCGTTTTGAAATTCCAGGATAGTAGCATCCATGGACATAATTGTCGAAACAACATGACATCGATCAATTTCATTCTGTCTTCTGGTGACGATGACTCTCTACAAAATGTTGGTCAAAATTATGTTGTGTGCAGCCAACCAAAGAACATGGACCTCAATCGGGAAAACAATTCTACAGCAATGAATGATCAAGCAATGATTCAAAACCAGATCATGATCAGTAGACCAAGTGGAGATGTATAAAGGACTATTTTTCTTGGAACATCAAAGGTATTACTTAGCCTATTCGTACACAACTTCCATATTTAGATCTTACCAGAAGATTTGACATAATATTTAACAACGACATTTTCACTTTTCATGATAATAGCGTCAAGGCTCGTCGAGGACACAACATTCAAACCCCAACTCATCTGAACAATATGATGGCAACCAACCTTCATTATAATTCTCATGATGAAATCAATTTGGGTCAGGTTTTAGGCGATGGTACTCGACGAAGGCAAGCCAGGAATCTACATCGTCACAACAACAGAGGAGAGAGATGTCGACATGTCTCACCTCACTTTGCATTGAATGGTAACGTCCATGCTCAAGATCCAGGTTTAAATATACATACATCAAGAAACATGGTTGAATTTTTCCAACAAATGTCCTCTTTCCATCGAGCATTTCGTGCCGAAATTGATAAATTGTCAATTGTGCAAAATGTGTAATGTTTGTCATGAATCATACCCTGGAATGAATGTTTTCAGATGAGATGAAGGGCCTATTTGTGTGAGATGTAGGAAAAAGCATGGTATCCATTGTTTTTCTCAAGATAACAACATGAATCCTGGCAAACAACCTCCTATTTTATCAATTTTGACACAGGTTGAAGAAATGTTAATAGCACGAGTGAATCCAATACTACAGGTCACACATGCACGTGGAGGTCAATATAAATACAGTGGCCATACAATTAGCTTCCCATAGGATATTGTTTCAATTGCTAAGACTCTTCCTCATCGAATAGAAGACCTAGACATATTAATTGTCAGGAGAGAAGGGCCTCCATCCAAGCACTATGATTGCATTGTTAGTAGGTCGTGAGTAATGGATGCATTGCATTAAAAAATACGGATGGACAAATATTACCAAGATGTTGAAGTTGATCCAGAATCAGTCATATGTCTCCCAGACCAGCCAATAGATGTCTCCTCTAAATTGCATTATATCAACTTTGACATAGCTGACTCAGAAGAGATTGATGCAGACATTGATAGATTTGGAACTCATCGACTTGAAACGTATCCTTCATCTTTTACAGCTAGAATGCCAAATGCACAAAGAGATATAGAGGAGATACAAAACTTTGTTAACAAAGAATCTTCTTTGTCAGATTTAGATATGGAATGGCCAGAGATTGGTTTGTCTCCAATAAATGAATACAACACAGAAGGTTTGTTTGACATGGCATTTCCAACATTGTTTCCCATAGGTACTGCTGATTGGTTGCAACCACGTTTGAAGGATGTCTGCTTAAATGAGTATGGGTTGCACCTACTTAAATATTGTGATCAAAGGTTTGGAAAACATCCAAGGTTTCGGTATTTTGTATTGAACATGATAATGAAACATTGAAGTCAAGGAACAGCTGCTGTATTCGTGAAAAAAAACATTGAAGATGGAATACCTACCACAATTGAAGATTTACGTAAGGAGCTCATTGAATTCCCTGACACCAAATTAGTCGAACGATTGATGCGTTTTGGTTCATGTCTTCGAAGAACGAAGGCATATTGGAACATATGTCGCAGTGAGCTTACTGACATGATATCACAAATCGGTTTCCCAACTTTGTTTTTCACTTTGAGTGTAGCTGATACTAAGTGGCCAGAACTACATAAAGTTATGCCCAATTCTGCACCTGTATTTGCACAGAACGGAAATAGATGGAGAACCGATAATGTTATAAACTATCCACATATTGTTGCAAAGTATATGCATGAATGTTTCCATATATTCTGTGATGAAATCATTGCAAAATACCTTCATGCTAAAGACTACTGGTACAGGTATGCCGTTTCCTTATTCTATTTTTTAATCTAACATGTTAGATTATTACTTGAAATTTTGTTGCAAGCTAATATTATTGAAACATGAAGAGTTTCATAGGTATGAATGGAAACATAGGGGATCAGCACATATCCATGGATTTCTGTGGTTAGAAGGTGCACCAGACATGGAACAATTGGATTGGACAGACACGATAAGAGTTGATGCAGCAAGACAATACTTTGACAACTATGTAACAGCATGGAATCCTCGTGATGCTCACCACAGGAATATATCTATTCATCGACCTCTAGAGGAAGATTCTTGCTTATTGGATACCAGTGAAATATTCAATACAGATCCCCTTAACTATTATGAGCAACTAGCGAATTGAGTGCAACGACACACAAGATGCAGTGTTCATTCATGTTTACGTAAAAAAGGTTCCTCCTACATGTGCCGATACAATGCACCATGGTAACTTCAAGACCAGTCGAAAATATTTGTCAATGACAAAGGACACAAAAAATATGAACCTGCTTGCAACGACGACAGGTTAAATGTCCATAACATTCCTCTTCTTTCAATATGGCGTGCCAATGTTGATTGCCAGCCGGTTCTTTCACGTCATGCAGTTTTGAAATACATTGAAAAGTATGCTTCAAAATCAGAGAGAAGATCAGAAAGCTATCAAGACATGTTGACAAGAATTTCCAATGTCGTTGACTTTGACATTCCCTCTATATGTGCATATAAAAAGTTTATTGCTGAAAAAATTGTGGAAAGAGATATAGGAGCATAGCAAACCTGTCATATGTTGTTAAAGCTTCCTCTTGTTATTTCTAGGCGTAGCTTTGTTTCAGTTAATGTTGGCAGAAAAATATTCAAAAGAGTTTCTTCCAACTCGGATAACAACAAATTCCCAATAGGGTCTGGGTTTCTAGAACACTACCAAAAGAGACCTCCATTTCTGGAGCACTTATCTTTGATTGAAACTGCACGATCATGGTCTTTTAGTGGTCGACGTCAGAGAGAACCATTGAAGCCAAGAGATACACCTGCGATAGTTCGTGTATGGACACGGTTCTATGAGGTTCCTAACAACAATTCAGATTCCTTTGAGTCATTTTTCCTTAGTGAATTACTTCTCTATAAACCGTTTAGAAACATTCAGATTGATATTGGAGTCAGCACAGAAATTATTATTCATAACTGGAGGATCCTTAGATATCAAGCTTGGCATGTCAATAGGATACCTTTAGAACCAGATACCAATGAAGAAGATGACGATACACATGAAGATGAAGTGATTCATGAGAATGACATGGATGAGTGGGAGATGTTGTCATGTCTTGTTCCCCCCAATACTGTTCAAGTTTTATACATTGATACTCTTGGTCGCAGAGACTTTGACTTGATCCATGTATGGAATAGTACTACAGGTTGGAATAGAAACTTAGAGGACCCAACAGATTTCATAAAAAATGTACGCTCAAGAGGATCCATACCAGATGTCTCACATTCTAGGTCGGCTTCTCCATCCTCTTTTTCTGATAAGCAACGTCTTTGTTTTGAAACTATTATTGAACATTTCCATGAAGGACCTAATGTAGACCCGGTGAAGATGATAATTAAAGGAACTGCAGGGACAGGAAAGTCTTACCTTATACATTGTCTTGGACATGAATTTTCAATGCATTCCATAAATGGAAAAAGCCCTTTGCTATTGCTGGTACCTACAGGAATAGCTGCGTTCAACATACGAGCTAAAACAATTCACTCGGCACTTAGAATCCCTATTAAAGAATTCAAATCTTTACAGGGTCAGTCACTTTCTGTATTACAAGAAGAAATGCGATATGTTACACACATTTTAATTGATGAAATGAGTTTCATTGGGCCAAGGTTGTTCATACAAATTGATTCACGTCTTCGAGAGGCATTTCCTGAAAAAAGGTCAGTTCCTTTTGGTGGGAGATCATTGATTCTTGTTGGAGATATTGGGAAGTTGCCTCCTATCAAAGATAAACCATTGTATGTAGGAAACACGGCTGGCAGGGTGTTATGGAAATATTTCAGAAAGGTTGTTACATTGAACACGATATTTCGTCAACAAAGCACAGATCCAAATCAAGTCAAATTTAAGAGGTTGCTAACCAACATCAGAAATGCAAACCCAACAGTGGATGAGTGGAATCTTTTAATGTCACGAACAGATGCAAATATGGATGGTACTGAAAGTAAAACTTTCAGTTCAGAAATCCATTTGTTTCCTACGAACAGCTTCGTAAATGTACATAATCGATGCATGCTAAATTCACTTGGAATTCCTATAGCACGATGCATTGCTGAACATACGAAGAATAAAGATTTTTCTGATGCTGATGATGACCAACTTCAACAAGAAGTTCTTTTATGTCTTAGTCAGTGAGTGATGTTGACGTGTAACTTGTGGGTGGAAGCAGGGTTGGTAAATGGAGCACTTGGGATAGTGGAAAACATTTTTTTCTCTGATGGATCCAAACCACCACAACTGCCAATGTATGCTACAGTCTCATTTGATGATTACATTGGTTTACCATGGGACATCATATATCCCAAAATTGTTCCAATACCACCTATTGCTAGAGGAAATCGCAAGAAAATCCCATTGCGTATGGCTTGGGCACTTACCATACACAAATCACAAGGTTTGACTTTACAAAGGGCAACCATTGATATCGGTATCATAGAGAGGCAAGGTTTAACTTTCACAACAATTTCAAGGGTAAAATCTATTGACGGTTTACGAATATCTCCGCCGTTTACATTTGAAAGGTATTCAAAAATGGCGAAAAGTGCATATGCTACAATCAGGAAAAAAGAAGAACAACGGTTGGAATCCATTTCAGCTTAACGATCACAACTATTAGGTTATTAGGTAACTTGATTTTTTATTGTATAGATATTTATATTAACATGTTTCGTTGTTATTATTTGAATTGGTAGGAAGAAATATAGATTGCAAGAGAACAAACCAATTTACAAACTAACAAAGTTTAATCTCTATTTATTCATTGTCTTTTCATATAGTTGTCGAGAATAAGATTTTTTCCTATATGTTAACATACACTTTTTCAATATGTTCAATTACAATTCAATTTACAAGCATTTGTTAAGCTGTATTACGACATAAAAACATAGTGGTAGCCATTATTTTTTTTACTAATTTATTTGGATTTTTGTTATTCATATTCTTTTCTATGTGTTGAAAGAGTAAGGATATAGTTAGTTATCTATTTTTTTTTTCATAAGATCCTCACAACTAAATGTCATTTTTTTTTTAATTTGGTTTTATCGATTAAATGTGAATGTACTGATGAAATGTGCCAGAAAAACAGTATTGAATGATAGATTACGAGATGGCATGCCAAT
>LPNX010864871.1:141061-157232 GCA_001517045.1 Pseudotsuga menziesii
AAAAAAGCAAAGAAAATTCGTGGTGTCATGCAAAGAAAATAAAAAGATTGTTGAGCCACTGTCATCACCATCTATATAAAAAAAATAGTGAGAGTCCCTTTTCTTTCTGTTCTCATCATTGTATTTATTCAGTCTATCGTTGCATACAGTTATCTAAATGTGTTGAAGATATTTTATAATTTTGAATAATATTTTGAATTTTGATTTGTTCCTAAGTAATCTGTTGTCAACCTATATCTTATTTATAAGTAGTTTAAATAGCTTTGTGTGCTGGTTCTAATAAATTATTTTTATGACTTGTTATGTTTTTGCTGCAATATGGTAATGTTGGTTGCTAGTTTTTTTTACATGATGCCATTAATTAAACTGTTTTGTAGTAGTTGGGTTTATTTTTATTTTGAATTTCTTTTTGCATTCTAAAATCGATGAAGGGTTGTCTTGGATTCTCATGTTCATTGGTGCTTATGGTGTCTTTTGCCATTAGCTCATGGTTATGTTCTACCGTGTCTGTGTTGAGCAAAGAAATTATTTTTATCATTTACTATGTTTATGTTGGTAATAACTATGTATATTTAATTTTATTTATGAGTAGCTTAAATAGCTTTGTGTGTTTGTTCAAAGAAATTATTTTTATGATTTGTTATGTTTCTGTTGGAATATGGTAATGTTGGTTGCTCAATTTTTGTTACATGATGCCATTAATTAAATTGTTTTGTAGTAGTTGGGTTTATTTTTATTTTCATTTTCTTTTTGCATTCTGAAATCGATGAAGGGTTATCTTGGATTATGATGTCCATTGCTGCTTATGGTGTCTTCTGACATTGGTTCATGGTTATGTTCTACTATGTCCGTGTTATGCAAAGAAATTATTTTTGTAATTTATTATGTTTCTATTGGTAATAACTATGTATTTTTAATATTTTTTTTTAGTTAATTGCAAATGGATTCGAGCATTTGGAGTTTACTACCACTCGAGTTTCTAGAGATGATTCTCCTATGGGTGCCATTTTCAACATTGGTTCGTTTGCGATCAATCTCTAAACATTGTGAAGAGCTATTGTCGAGGCCATCTTTTGTTAGTGCTTGGAAAAATAACAATATAACAGAAACCGAGCTTCTAATTGAACTATTGGGACAGTATCAAAACCATTTTGTATATAAGTTTATCAATCATATAGGACATACATCTTTGTTGCATGTCCCTTATCCAGAATATAGATATACGATTGAATGTATAGTTGGTTCAATCATTTTGCTCTCAAAACATTGTCCTCTACGAGGGCATAAGGATTATTACATCGTAAATCCATTCATTAAGCGTTTCTAAAATATAGGAATTATTGATATAGGAGACTATGGTTTCTTTTCTCTGATAGGAAACACTAGTCAACAAAAACATGGATGGATACTTGTATGTCATTAGCATACTAAACACGGTCCTAAATTTTTTATCTGCAGCAATCTCCAAAGAGTTTGGAGAGAAACAATTGGTGCTGATGGTGAACCTACTGCTCCTAAAGATGCTATTTTTTATAAAGAAAAAATTTATTGGTTGCATGTGTAAATAAATTCTGAAGAAGGTGCCTCGTATGTGTACAGACTGTACTCGCTGAACATTGAAATGAATATATGGGATATGCATTCAATTTACACAGGGCATAGGAAACGATCTATGTGTCTGACCTTACACTGCAACCGATTGATATGTCTTGTGAATGATGGTTTTACAAGTATATGGTGCATAGATGAAATCCAGGATTTCAAACGTGGTCAACATTGTGTTCAACAAACAGATAGTCATTTCGAGGATGGTAAAGGGTTAATATGGACCCTTTTACAACGTATGACCATAAATATAAATAGACATTGTTCAAACTATCTACCATTCCAAGCAGTTGGAAATTCTATATTGATGTGCAAGAATGTTGAAATTCCATTCATATACTATGATTTGGAAACTTGCAGTGTTACTCATTTAGCAGTTGATGAAAGATCGTCGCTTCCAAATCACCGTCTACCGTTGCCAGCAAACAATCAATGCAGTAACATTATCATGTATAAGAATTTATTTCCTCTAACTCCAAGCATGGTTTTATTCAATGATCTTCTCCCATTCCCTCCGACATTGTTTCAGTCCCTAAAGGATTTTGGCATGGAATTCAATAGGTTTATGAGTCTTTGTAAAAAAAACTATGTTTTAGTTTTTGCACTTTGTGCAAATTTTGGTATGTTTTGGTTTCAAATAAAACATGTCTTCAGCCCATGAAGCTATTTATAAAGGATATGGAAATTTGGAGTGGCTATGTTTGATTTTTTTGCTTCAAATCACTATTTTTATTTCTTCTGATCTAAAATAAACAGATTTATTTACTATATAACATCAAAATTTATTGGCTATATCGAGAATTTAATGGAAACAATACTTTACATATTTTAAATAGTACAACTAATATTACATATCTTGACCTCACACACTAAAAGATTGCATTATCAACAAATGAATAAACAAAGCATTCGATTTCAACTCGGTATGATAACAAACATTCCACATTAAAGAACACATTTTTTGCACTTGAAATAACAAAGATATTCCATAACTGACGATAAGGTAATTTATGATGACTTTCCATACGAAGTTGACATAATGTCAAAGGTTTTTCAACAATTGCATATATCAGTTGCTCAGATTACAATTTAAATAATCAATACAATATTTCACTTTCTCAAGTAACAATTTAAATAATATATGTAATTGTTGCAATTAAATTTCTAGATTTCCTCATTTTAACAATCCATACATTCATTTACATCATATTCATGGATGCATTGCTTACTATTATATTGAAATTGTTACTTTTTGTATTCGTTGAAAAATTTTATTTTTTCATAAATATCACAAATCATAAAATATATGGAATTGAAACTGCTTAGAAAATAATTTAGTTTCACATTAAATAAACATCAATTAAACAACTGTTGCAGTATTCCAATCTATGAAAACATCTCAGTACAAACATTGCAGATTATATAACAATTATTCCCACTTGAAATAACAAAGATATTCCATGTTTGCTCCATAATTGACATTCACGCCTTGTTCAAATGAAAACAACATAACTAACGATCTTGTAATTTATGATGACTTTCTATACACCGCATGGCACAAGACACCATAAGCAGCAATGAACATCAGAATCCAAGATATCCCTTCATCGATTTCAGAATGCAATAAGAAATTCAAAATAAAAGTAAACCCAACTACTACAAAACAATTTAATTAATGGCATCATGTAACAAAAATCCAGTAACCATCATGACCATACATCAATGTCACAATTCAACTTGATGCTCACTCACTATGATGATCCACCATAGCACTTCATACATTAAACATATATTTGTCTTATTAAATTACTGTTAATGTTGTAATGCAATGAACCACATTAATTAACATAACCATAATACAATATATTCATACAGAAACAACGCAATCGCACATAACCCTTCGTTTATGCCAAAACAGAGTTAACACCTGAAAATTTCACTACACCTAATCATTGTGCAGCATTACAATGACTTACATATATGTCAACACAACCAAAGATGTGACACATTAATAATGCGAGAGTGGGCATTTAATAAGCGTTTTGTCGCATTGTGACGTTTATCACAGTTATGTTACATTAGCGACATTAATCAAGGGTTATGTCACATTGTGATGTTTATCAAGGTTTACGTTTCATTGCAACGTTATCAAGTGTTATATCACATGACGACGTTAAGCCATGGTTTATTATAGTTTTGGTTGGTATATGTTAAAAGAACCAAAGATGTGACACATTAATAATGCGACAGTGGGTGTGAAAAAAGCGTTATGTCACATTGTGACGTTTATCACAGGTAATGTCCACATTCTACATAGGAATGTAGAATGTTATGTCACATTGTGATGTTTATCAAGGTTTACGTTTCAGTGCAACGTTATCAAGTGTTATATCACATTACGACATTAAGCCATGGTTTGTTATAGTGTTTTGTTGGTATATGTTAAAACAACCACAGATGTGACACATTAATAATGTGATAGTGGGCGTTTAATAAGCATTATGTCGCATTGTGACATTTATGACATGTTAACTATTATTATTATTATTTTAATAACATTTAAAATAATATTATTGTGTAATTAAACATTGATTATAATTATTATTTACTTACACTTAATTTTAACTATTACTATTATTATTTTATTAACATATAAAATAATATATTATAAATAATATTATTATGTAATTAAACATCAATTATATTTATTATTTAATTACGCTTAAATAACTATTATTATTATTGTTTTATTAACATCTAAAATATTATTTTTTAAATAATATTATTGTGTAATTAAACAATAATTATTATTAGTACTTAATTACACTTAATTAACTATTAATATTACTATTTTATTACCATCTAAAATAGTATAAACTATTATAATTAATAAGAAAAACATTATTATTACATGAATTGTTTCCTAATATTAATAAATATCTCCAAACTATATGAGATTTATATCCAATATTAATAAATTAATATGTCTTAATAATTGTAATATTGCGACAAATTATTTAAATGATATCATGTAATTAATTACAAATCGATATTAAAATAAGTAATTGTGAAAGTATTAAATAATAAAGTATGCTTAACATATAAAATAAATAATATTGGATATAATTAACTTCATGATATATTTTTCATATATATTATAGGGAAAAACATTGTATTAATAATATTTTACCTATATTATGTTTTATTTAATGTTTTATATTAATTAAATAATGTGGTAATAAATAAATGATATTATTTATTATAATTAATTAAACAATATTATTTCTATCAATACTTTATGTATGTCGAAATAGAACATGAAAACCATTGCATACTTAGCTAGACCCAACTATGAAAAAAACTTACAATCTAACATTACAATGAATTACATAATCTCAAAAAACCGATTAGGGAACGATTTGATAATGCAAGATGACAATTAGACAGCTTTTGTACTATTAGAATCTAATAAAACCTTTCACCAACATATTATTCTTTGATTAAAAATCCTAATGTTGCAATGTGACAAACATTTCACCAACATATTATTCTTTGATTAAAAATCCTAACGTTGCGATGTGACATTTTCAAGGAAGATTATCATAACCATTTGCCAACCTCAAACGCCGTATTTGAATGCTTGCATTCCCCAATGTCTTTGTCACGTTATGAAATTAAACAAAAGGTATGTCACATTGTCACAATTTGGCTCACGATTTGATGTCAGATCTTCATATGTTCTACGACACAATACATAATATAGATAAAAACATAATAATGAACATATCTTGACTTGGTACATCAATAATATGTTATGGAACGTTATGGTTAGGTTACTATAAATTTGTGATGATATACTTTATTACATTTGTTTATAACATGTGAATTAAATACCTTCTTGTTAATTAGCATATTTAATAAAATATAATAATTAAATATTTCTATTTTCATAAAAATAACCTCTTTATTTTATGTTTACTTTAATAAAATAAAATTATATAAATAAAATACTATATTTTATTAGTTTCACATCAATATTTTGACCATAAAATAATATAATTTAGTAGTATTAGAATCATTATATTAACTAAATATCATGGTAATAAATAAAATAAATTATATTATTTATTAGATTAAATAATTAAATAAACAATATTATTTCGATTAATACTTTGTAGATATGTCTATGGGCTCACCCGTTACTAGCAACAACCACATTAAATTAATTAATGTGTCTCAATACGCCGATAGGCGTAAATTTAGGCACATACTTTTTATATTAATGTTTTTCCCTATGGTATGTGCTTAAATTTACGCCTATTCGAGTATTCACACACATTAATTAATTTAATGTGGTTGTTGCTAGTTTCTATATTGGGCATAAAGTTGACCCACAAAGTCTTTTAAGGTTTTTTTTTTTGGGAAAAATAATAAAGAAAAAATGTTATAGCTTGTCACAAATGGTTGGAATTTCAAATTTTAGAGACAACAACATCATCTACGTGGACCCCATCATATGAACTTGTTAGGTCATATATTTTCCCTAAAACAGAAGCTGCAATTAAAACTCGTGCAAATATATCTTTAGGTTCTCTACTCATGAAATGTGGCTTCTCTTTGGGATGCAAATCATTGGGAAATTCGATCTTCTCCGACAAATAAAGGAATCAAAACAATAGTAAGCGCTTTAATACTAGCACGTATCAATGGACTTGACTGACATGAAGGTCAAGATGATACAAACAATTCAGGCAGTTGACAGACAAAAATCCCTAAAGAGAGAAAGAGATAAAACACAACCTACAATCCTACTCAGTGAAGTAAATGGTTTTCAATTTTGTTTAGATCCAAGCTGGTGAGACTCTAGGTTCAAACAGGTGTACTAAATTACAAAAGGGAGAAAATGATATCAGGACTAATAATGAGCATGCATTCTTGTGAAGGAAAGAATAAAAGAGAACTATTAAATTATACAAGGTTGTGGCAACAAATATAAAAATTGATCTCAGATCACTTAGCTTCCATATTAGTGTAGCTACTACATTCTAGGTGGACCTAGTACATTCAAACCTTATTTTTGAAAGTGCTGATCTATTCACAGAATGTAAATTTTGATCATTGACATGTAAAAACAACATATCTTATACTCTGTATTAGTGATAAATGACAACAAAAATATTTCTTATTTTCTCAAATTCACAACCAAGATAAAAGGGTGAAAGTGAATATGGAAGAGTTGCATTGACTGGCCCTTCTGCAAATGTTTCCAGCTCCAAAATTGTTTCTATGATTCCAGGCTTGAGTTTCAAAATTGAGGCAGAAGCAAAGGAGGAAACACTAGAATAGAAAAAGGTGTGCAATCCCTGCTCACATTCCCAATCCCTGAAAAGGAAATTGTACACTAAAGTAAACATAATGCAACAAAACACAGAGATGAAGGGGGATAAATTGAACATGTAGTCATCTATTTCACCTCGTGGTTTTTGGTACCAAATGCTCAATCAAAGTTTCTACTGAAGCATTGAATTAATTTCACAAGAAGTTTTGCCAGAGCTAAAAGAACTATCATTGTTTGAAATGATGTTACATCTACCTCTGGCAAAAATTCTTCATACCACAGTTGATCTTTACTATATGGTAAAACTCATGTTTGGCATGAAATGTTCACTGATAAAAGAAATTTATTAGATAAACAAAAATAGTGCACAAGAGTAAGCTTGCATGTACAGTAAATTGACTTCAGCAATACATTGATATCGGCGATCGCCATGGTCAAGCATCCATGTTCCTTTTCTGCAGGCAAACTAGATAAGTTATCTTCACTCACCTTCAGTGCTTTAGGGAAGGTTAATTATTTCATGTATGTGTCAAAATATCCTCTCATTTCAGATCCAATGACACTTCTAGTTGTAACAATGGAGATATGAGCAGAAATACACATAATAAATCCAACAATGTTTAAGAGATATAACAATATAGACCCAGTGCAAATATATTGGCATGCTTATCTTTTATCACGTGTCTAATCTGTAAGACTTCAACATTTGAATGATCTTCCGAATATTATGTTTAGCTTGTATAAATGAGTTCAAGCGAGCTGTTAGAGCAACACATAATGATTTTACAACTTAGATTTGAAGCAGTTCACTCTTCCAAGGAAAAATGAAGGTGAAATAGAAATAGGTTGTTTTTGCTGGTTGTGAATATATATATTACAAAAGCCTCTTTTGCTACACGCCAAGCAAAATAACATTTTTCATTTTTGTTCGATTTTGCATATTCATAAACAACTTGATAAATTGCACAAGCTTCGTTGTAGATTTGTTGTCTTTGTTTTTTGCTCTCATTTAAAGTGGCTGCTTCATATAGAATCTGGTATACAAGCAAATAAATTAACTCAAAAACAAGAATTCCATTCTTATAAAATGAAATATGTAATATCATTGGCAGTAAGATTACAGCCTAAACATCTACGACATAGTAAAAGAAGAGAAACATTTGCCAGTTAGAAAGTTTTAACTTGTCTACCTCCTTATATTTTAGAATTACACGCTTAGCACTAGACTTTGAAGGATCAATTCTATCCAAACGCAATGGTCTGGTCATCTCCGATTTATATTGAACATAACGTTGATGCCACAAAGCCCTAATCTCTCCAAAGTTTGCATCTTGGAAGAATGGAATGGTCCATATTTCTACAAGCATAGTAAGAGTAAGGTTTCCTGTCTTCTGGTAAATAATAAAGAAAAAATGTTATACCTTGTAACAGATTGGTGAATTTCAAACTTTAGGGACAACAATACCATCTGGCTCGACCCCATCATATCAACTTGTTAGGTTATGTATTTTCCCTAAAACAGAAGTTGACTCATAAAACTTATCCCAATTTATATCTTTACGATTTTCATTCAGGAAATGTGGCTGCTTCCGGGGCTGCAAATCCTTGGGAACTTTGACCTGCTCAGACAAACATAGGAATCAAAACAATAGTTTTGTCAGGCACTCTAATGCATGCAAATGAAGTCTAGAAAATATAAACAATTCATGTAGTTGGGAGAAGAAAATCCATAATGAGAGCAAAGGATCAAACACAACCTCAAAAGTCATGCTCAAAAAAGTAAAGAAAATAGACACGAAAATGAGAAATATATGAAGGCTGTGCGATGGAAAGTAGATTCGGCCTGCATCAGAGGACTTCTTTTTTGTTAGGAGTTTCCTTGGGACGTAGAAATTGTGGAGAAACATTGCAATGACAAACGCACTGATGGCGATGTTGTGCAGAGAATTGTATATAGAAGTATACATGAAACCCTTTACATTTGGAAGAGTCTAACGGCGCGTTTCACAGCATTTTACACTGAATCTATTTTTCGAATTTACCACAGGCATCCACTGATAATGATCGTAAGAAAACGATGGCAAACTGAAAAATAAACATCCTATTATGTTAATGTATATCCTTTTGTCAGATGATCCGATACACAGGGTAATTAATCTTCCATTTAATTGAAGTACTCGAGCTGTTTTAGTCAGCCATGGCAGGAAAATTTATTAAGCTAATCTATGAACTATTATTATTATTAGCATTGCAGGTTACATTCACATAAAATGCACAGACATGTCGTTCAAGAAATCGCGGCTGTGAATCTCTTCTTCATCTTGCAGAACAACTTATAAGCGTATTACACAGCTGACAAAGAAGACAAAATCTGGTTTCGCGGTAAATTATAAAAATAATTCAATGGATTCATGACGATGAAGACATGGAAACCTTCATTTCTTGACCCTTCTCAACAACTATCACTCCATCGGCAGATCTGAGAACGTCAGCCTAAAAATCCAGAAAACACAATCAAACGAAATGATCGACTCAATTCGGGCATTTTTTAAGGAAAATATGAACTGACCTGTTGCAGTTTATAGTGATGGGATTCGAACTGCCAAAGTTCTTCGATGGTGAGAACTGAAGAGGCAGGGGAGATCATCTAGCGGGATCGATGTTTGAATTCGAGTGGGTAGCGAATTAAATGAATAGACAACCGCTGACGGAGGAAGACGGAGATGGACGTTAACGTGAATGGAAAGGGGACGAACGGGTCAGCAAGGACAGTGGGTGAACGGAGGCCGAAGACGGAGAGAAAAGCTAAAATGGTGGCTGCAGAGCTGGGCGTGACAATTGTTGTCGAGAAAAATCCGTCGATAGCTTACTCCTTAGGTATTTAGTTAGATATTTAGTTTGGAAGAATGTTTGATCCCATACACTTCAAAAAGCTTTTGCTCGCGAAGTTTCCATGGCTGAACCGTGAATTTAGTTTTTCTTGACGTGGTGCTCAAATAATGACTTTGTTTCCGTAATTTTTGTAAGTGCTTTTAATGGTGCATATCTATGCGAAAAATCAATTTGGAAGATTTACACAAAAATAGAAATCTAAATTTGAAGTTGCGGTTTGTTTGTTATTTCTTTTTTCAAGATTAAAGAAAAAAAAGTATATGGAAACATTACAAAGAGTTTCGGAAACCATAACAAGATCAAAATCGCCATGAGTTCACTTTCAAATCGACGATATGCATGATCTGACGACCGGCCGCGCACGTCGAACGTTGTCGGTCATCCGATCGGTGCATATCGTTGGGCAAATAGGTTATAACAAATCGCCATAGCGACTGATACTAAATGAACACAGACAACAAGAGTTGAGAAAGGAAGAACACCAACGGACATACAAAGTTGTGGTTTGGCTTCACTAAAACAATTATGTCTCCAATTTAATTTTAAAGTTTTCGTTCTCGAGCTTTCTATCCTCACAAAAGCTCATGCAAAAACTATGGTTTATTTTAATTGATTCACCACTTGTAATATTTATTATTATTATTAAAGCTAATTGTTGGATTTTTTAACATGTGAAATGACCTATCTAAGGGATTGTATGTTTTAATTTTATATTTTTCCAATTTGCTTTGTATACATTTCATTTTTCCATTTTTTTGTGTGGATAGGCATTTAGATATTATCTCAAATTTTGGACTTGGTTGATCGGATCAACAAGAGTAAAGTAGGTGTAACAAGTGTATACTATGGATTCGTTTCATGGTCGCTGTATCTTGTTATGCTTAAATGAATCTTGATTAATATTTAAATAAACTTCAGTTAAATGAAGGGCGGTTAATGAAATGAGTAACATTTTTTGTTTTGTTTATTAAATAGTATTTGTTTTGTGGTTATATTAACTCTAACAATCTTGTATGAATAATGTATATAAAATTATATATTTTAGCTTTTGTTTAACAGCCAGCTATCTTCTCAAAATTAAGTGGTTGGTTGTTCCTATAGGCATTCACCAACCACTTCACTTGTGGTTGCGCTAGTTTATGTTATGTAGAGTGTACATTCTTGTTTATTATTAGGAGGACCATGGAGGTTGTTCCACAAAGTTAATTTTAACGATTTTTTTGGTTTCAAATTATTTTTTTTGGGTTAGCATTGTTGCGCTCATAAAATTTTGTAAAATATGTATTTTTAATTATATTTTTATTAAATTATGTAAGAAATTGGATCTTCAAAATTTTGTATTTTTATTTATTTTATTAAAGTATGTAAAATTGTTTTTTTTTACTTTATTTTTTATTTAAACTATATAATATATAAAAAATGAAAATAAAATAGAAGACTGTTATGAAATATAATTCATATTTTTGGTATTTATATGTACGATGGAATTTATAATTACGATTAAATAAAATAGAAATAATTTATTTTATTTAAATTATTTTATTAAATATAATCAAAGATTTTTTTCGAATTTATATGTACAAATCAATCATAATAGTATAAGGTAGAGGTAGGTATATTACCAATAAATGAGTAATATCCTACAACAAATAAATAGATTACCAACAAATGAGTAATATCCCACAACAAATGAATAAGTATAAGGTTTATATATTTGTCTAAGTTATTTTATCAAATATAATTGTTGAAAAGCATAGCTCTGATTTGTCTAGCCATCCTATCCCTCTTTCATAAATCTAACCTCACATAAAGTTATAAAGTATCCATATCATGACCAGACAATTTGAATAGTATGAATGCTTTTAACATGGTATAAAACATAGATAGAACATAACATATAATATGCAATAGATGGTATTTTTTATTTAGAAGTCTATTATATATAATAAGTAGTATGATGAAATTATTATATATATATATATATATATATATATATATATATTTGGATAAATATAAATGTATTTTTAATTTGACATAGTTAAACAAAAAATTACATTTTTAAAGGAAACAACTAAAATGAGAAAGTAACAAATTTCTTTTAAGACATCCCTCTGAAGAGGAGGTAATATGCATAGACCTCACAAAATCATCCATTCTGACCAAAGAAACTCTACTCCTAAGAGACTCTAGAACCAAGCATGCCACCATATTAGAATCAAAATAGAGTGACAAAACATTCTCGTTAGTAGTTATAAGCTCCCAAGAAACATAAAATAAACTGGCCTCCACCTCCATGATTGAATTCCCTAAAACAAATTATTCTTGGGTGTTGTGTTCGTATGTGGACTATTCTCTTCATGCATAATCATCTTGATGCTTCTTGACTATGCTCTTAATCAATGGTCTTCTTGGTTCTTGTGGATGTAAGCATAAAGTATTGCGGACTTTCTCTTGATTATTATGTTTGAATTTCACTTGTTACAGTGTATGTGTTTTTGTTTCATTGTTGCACTAGTGGTATTAGTATTTATGCTTTCATGTTTTTTGGTATTCTTTGTTAAATTTTCATATGCTTAGCTAAGACATCAGTATTTCATTTCATATTCATAACAAAAGCATATAAACAGGATCACTGAAAGATAGACAAGCACAACCATACAAAAGGAACACAAGGATTTATCCTGGGAAAACCCTAAAGGGAAAAACCCAGCAAAAGATTCCTCAATATAGATGCCCCAAAAAGATAAAAGATAAAACCAGCAAGGACATCAAAGCCTGATCCTCCTCCTTCTCCAGCTACTTCTCTTCTCCACTAATGCGCTACACAAGTGAGAGTGTGTGTCCCAAATGAGGAGCACTACACCTCTATTTATATTCATCCGTTCACTTAAGTTAACTCATCTGTCATGTAGGCTCGAGTTAATCATGTAGGCTTGAGTTACACATGTAGGCTCAAGTAACCACACTGGGGTGCTAATGACCCACGTTTACAATTAGAGGGGACTGCCTGATGACTCTTATTAGTTCTTTCGATTAGGAGCATTGGGGTACAAAGTAATACAAGTGGTTCTCCCGGTAGGACCATCGGGGACCACAAAGAAATACATATAGAATATTCTTCGAAGTTACAATATTTCAACACTCCCCCTTAACGAGAAGGGTATTCTATAACAACATCAACAACAACAATAATAGGAGAGAGATAGAGGACATCATCAACATCATCAAGGTGATACATTTATAAATCATTGGAAGCTTTTCAACATCATGTAGTCTTCATCTTCAATCTTTAGTCTTTAGCATCATCAGTACTTTGACCTCTTCGATCAGCAACATCTTCAGCATCTTGACTCTTCAATCAGCAGCAACATTTTCAGCACTTTGACCTTTCAATCAGCAACATCTTCAGCACTTTGACCTTTCGATCAGCAACATCATCTTCAGCACTTTGACCTTTCGATTAGCAACATCATCTTCAACACTTTGACCTTTCGATCAACAACATCTTCTTCAACACTTTGGCCTTTCGATCAGCAACAACATCATCATCATACTCTGATCTTTCGATCAGAAACATCATCATGAAAACATCATCAAAACATCAACATCATCATCATCAAAATATCAGCATCAAAATATCATCATCATCATACTCTGATCTTTCAATCAGAATCATCATTATTATCAGCCTTTGATCTTTCGATCAAAAACATCATCAACCGAACATCATCATACTCTAACATCAACCCATCATCATATTCTGATCTTTCGATCAGTACGTCATCATCATCATACTTTGATAATACGGCATCATCATCATTAGGATCTCATCATCATCACATTCTGATCTTTCGATCAGAAACATCATCATCATCATCGCATTCTGATCTTTCGATCAGAAAACATCATCATCATCAACAACATCATAATCATAAGCAACTTCTGATCTTCCGATTAGAAAACATCATCATCATCATATTCTGATCTTTCGATCAGAGAACATCATCGTCGTCAGCAACAGCATCATCATCATATTCTAATCTTTCAATCAGAGAACATCATCATCATCAACAACTTCTAATCTTTCGATCAGAGAAACATCATCATCATCATATTCTGATCTTTCGATCAGAGAACATCATCATCATCATATTCTGATATTTTAATTAGAGAACATCATCATCATCAGCAACTTCTGATCTTTCGATCAGAGAACATCATCATCAGCAGCAACATCTGATCTTTTGATCAGAAACATCATCATCATCATCACACTCTGATCTTTCGATCAAAAAACATTTTCATCATCAGCAGCAGCCCACAGTACAAATACAAAGAAGTCTTTGGATCTCTTTTGGACTCAAAATCCAAGGATGATGCAATCCTATCACATTCTCGACAACCGAGGTCACCGGATCCGTTCTGAATTGAGGTTCAAGGATGATGCAATCCTGCCACATTCTCGATGACTGAAGTTACACCAGATCCGTTCTGAACCGAAGTTCAAGGATGATACAATCCTGCCACATTCTTGATGACCGAATTTACACCGGATCCGTTCTGAACCGAAGTTCAAGGATGATGCAATCCTACCACATTCTCGATGATTGAAGTTACACCGGATCCATTCTGAACCGAAGTTCAAGGATGATACAATCCTGACACATTCTCGATGACCGAAGTTACACCGGATCCGTTCTGAACCGAAGTTCAAGGATGATACAATCCAACCACATTCTCGATGACCGAAGTTACACCGGATTCGTTCTGAACCGAAGTTCAAGGATGATACAATCCTGCCACATTCTCGATGACCGAAGTTACACCGGATCCGTTCTGAACTGAAGTTCAAGGATGATACAATCCTGCCACATTCTCGATGACTGAAGTTACACCGGATCTGTTCTGAACCAAAGTTCAAGGATGATACAATCCAGCCACATTCTCGATGACCGAAGTTACACCGGATCCGTTCTGAACCAAAGTTCAAGGATGATACAATCCTGCCACATTCTCGATGACCAAAGTTACACCGGATCCGTTCTGAACCGAAGTTCAAGGATGATACAATCCTACCACCTTCTCGATGACCGAAGTTCACCGGATCCATTCTGAACCGAAGTCCAAGGATGATACAATCCTGCCACCTTCTCGATGACCGAAGTTCACCGGATCCGTTCTGAACCGAATTCCAAGGATGATACAATCTTGCCACCTTCTCGATGACCGAAGTTCACCAGATCCATTCTGAACCGAAGTTCAAGGATGATACAATCCCTCTTCATTCTAGAAGACCGAGGTCTCCGGATCACTTCTGGACATATGTCCCAGGATGATACAATCCCTCTTCATTCTCGAAGACCGAGGTCTCCGGATCACTTCTGGACATATGTCCCAGGATGATACAATCCCTCTTCATTCTCGAAGACCGAGGTCTCCGGATCACTTTAGGGAAAGTGCCCAGGGATGATACAATCCCACTGCAACATCAATACTCCCCCTTTCCGGGAAGGTCTTTCCGAACCACACCAAGCTTGTCTCAAAGGTGTTCGAACTTTACTCGAGATAAAGGTTTCGTCAACACATCATCATCTAAACCATCATCATCTACATCTTCAGTATGTGAATACTGAACTATCACCATCTGTATCTCCAGTATGTAAATACTGAAAGCATCATCATCTATATCTTCAGTATAGAAATACTGAAAGCATCATCATCTCTATATTCAGTATAGAAATACGGAATCACCATCATTAGCATCTACAGTATGTAAAAACATCATCTATATCTTCAGTATGGAAATACTGAAGCATCATCATCTCCTTCTTATATCGTATGTAGAAATACTAGATTTCTATGTGTTACGACGGAACACAGGGTTCTTTGTCATCACAACTCTGGTTATCACATAGAATCGCGGTAGTGTCCAACTCTAGGTTGAATAATCTTGACATCAGCTTCTGAAGCCATATGGATTCACAACTAGTAGAGTAAGCTACTAAATATTCTGCTTTGGCTGTGCTTAGAGCAACACTAGACTGCTTTCTGCTGAACCATGAAATCATAGCAGATCCCAGACTATAACATCCACCTGATGTACTTTTTCTATCTGAGATACTTCCAACCCAATCTGCATCTGTGTAGCCATACAATCTATACTCATGGCTACCATCATAGTATAGACCAAGGTCTATAGTCACTTTTAGATGTCTCACCACATGTTTTGTAGCTACTAGGTGAACCCGTCTTGGTTGAACAAGATATTGACTTAAGGTGTTCACGGCAAAACAAATGTCTGGTCTGGTATTTGTTAAGTACATCAATGACCCAATG
>LPNX010864902.1:0-20817 GCA_001517045.1 Pseudotsuga menziesii
CCATTGGGTTTTCCCTCTTTTCCGCACTAAGTTTGTTTTTGAGTAGTGTTTCAGTTTCGGCATTGTACAGGGTGACCTATGGCCTTAGTTGCCGGGGCCCTAGCATTTTTATGCATTTATGTTTTCTAACTCCTCCCGAGTATAGCTTAAGGGGGGGTGTTCGAGACATTTACCACCATACACACTCATTTTGGTCAAATTGGCCTAGTTAAACCACTATCCTAAGTATTATTGACATTAATTGACGTCAATGGAGCATTAAATGACATCATCTAGTTCACACCCATGCCTACCTTCAGTCAAGGAGGCTAGCTTAGCCTTCTCCTACATTCGAGGAGGCTAACTAGAGCACTCCAAGGGTGATCTCAGTGTCATTAATGCACTTTATTGCTAAATGATGGTTGCAATTAGTTAAACATAGCAGTGAAGGAACCTCCCTTCATTAAATTGATTATTTAATGATTATTTAATGAACTAGATTCAAGCCTCCAACCACTTCTGATGATCAGTTACACTTCAGTTAACCTCATCGGGGTTCATTGGAGTCATTGAAGCACTACCACTTGATGGTTGGCTTGCTGTGACATGTGTCTAACCTACTTTTACTTAGAATCAATCATTTATTGCACTCCGACTTCAATTAGGGCTCAGTTGAGTCAATTAGTGTTTTGATCGGTGGTTAACTTGAGTGTTGACTATGGCTTACATTCAGTTAAGCTAGAATCACTCATTCAATTCAAATGACCTCCTTGAGGATTCGAATTGCTTGGTCATTCATGCTTGCAGCATGATCATTGTATTGTATCTTCATTCTTTCATTTGATTATACAGAGTGACTACTCATTTTGTAGCCCTATTACACCATTTTCATGACTTATTGTTATTAATCTTTGATGAGACTTGTGTTTAGTCCCTAGATTACTGTGACACATTAATAAGAAGAAAAGGGATAAAATAGTAAGCACATTCAATTTACATGAGAAGGAAATGTTGTATATATAGTTTTTTTATGCATCAACAATAAGAGTGGTTTAAAAGTGGTTTTTTTTTTTTGTACATATCATCTTAGTGGTAGTGTGACTCACGAAGCTATGGGATGCCAATATTACTAGAAAATAGTTTATAATAGTTTGCAAAGACCACTTTCCTAAATCATTAAGATATATGAGTTTTTGTAAAGAGTAAATTAGTGAGTTACCCTTATAAATACAATTTTAACTAATCTAATTAAGGTAAAACCCACATATCATTGTCCTTGATAAGTAGTTGAACTAGTTATAGATAAGAGAGGAAGAGGTCATGAAGAAAACTTCTCATTGGGAAATTGATTTTCTTTAATGCTGATAACTATTATTCTCATCCATGGGAATACTATGCGAACATAGTACTAAAAACTATCAAGGATGAACATAATCAATTCATATGACGGTTGAAGCATTGACCCATAGCTTGTGTTCAACTATTGAAATCGTAGAATGAATCCATACATGCTCAGTTTCCCTAGAAACTTAAGAACTTAATCCAAAATTGGAATGGAGGGACCAATAACAATGTGCCATTCTCACATAGTTTGGCAACTATAACACACTACTTCTGCCCAATATAGTGCATGAAACTCATCTATCTCCGTAATGGTATTAACAAGGTTTCGAGAGCATGAAAATAACTAACTTATTTGACTAAACTTTGTTCACCGTGACTTGTTGTTGGGGTTGTCATTATGGATGATTATGAGGTCGTTGGCCTAGCAAGATGGGGGAATCTCTTGTAAACTTTGGGTAGAGAACCACACTAAATGACGGATAAATGTTTTTGAATCCATTTGATTGTATTGAATTAAAACCCTATGGAATTTCTTACATGGAGGATAGATTTAATAGAGCATGATATCATATATGGGAAGAAAGGGAAGTCTA
Source organism: Pseudotsuga menziesii (assembly GCA_001517045.1). Classification (NCBI taxonomy): domain Eukaryota; kingdom Viridiplantae; phylum Streptophyta; class Pinopsida; order Pinales; family Pinaceae; genus Pseudotsuga; species Pseudotsuga menziesii. The sequence goes on from LPNX010864902.1 coordinate 1,917, forward strand.
GTATAGGGTTTCATGTTGTGTCATTTTTGGTGCACAAAGGAGACAATTTGGGTGGTCTAGTAGAGACATATTAGCTACTCAAAGTAATGATACTAACAACCAGAAAAATATATGAGATTGAAAGGGGCAATGATAAAGGAAGGTGGGAGGACAACTTACTTTCATATATTGGATCTAGAGTTTCAAATGTCTTTGGTGGGGGGTTTGAGATAGTTGGAGGAGTATGTGATTATAAGGATCTAGGGAGGGATGATAAAACAACTATTTCCCTTAAAAATGGGGATGGATTTTAAACATTCCAAAAGGCTTGGAAAGAAGTGTCTTACTTGCACGAGTAGGCATGCTATTTTTGATGGATTTTTGTAAGAGGAAAAGTAAGGTGTTTGAGGATTTGATGGATGTCATGACAGATTTGTATCAAAAATTTAAAAGGACTGAAACTAGTTTGAAGTTGTTGGTCAAACTCAGGGGGTATCCCATTGGAGTCAGGGGAAGGACAATTGAGTTAGACTCCACGTTCTTGTAAAAAATCCTCCAATAACAACTAGCAAAAGTAAGGTTGAAGTGAAAATAAAGAGTTGATGATACCTTATTTGATGTGAAATCTTCTTATTCAAACACAGCTTTCACCTCACTTCAAAACTATTGAGAAAAACAATATCTCATAAGATTTGGACCATTAAGTTGAGATTCCTTAAACATAGAAAATGGAATAAAGCCATACTTCTCACAAAACTTATTGTATCTTATTTGCTTAAAAATGAGTTACATTTATAGTAGTAGATCTAGTTTAACAAACTCCTTGAATTTTGGATTTGAAGATCTATTTTAATTTTTTAGATGTAACAAATTCTAAATAATAGTAAACATTAATTCCAACTATACAATAGTGAATACTATCTCACTTGTGAGCATTTACACCCACTTTGAATAGCTTCCTATTTGACTGATTTAAAGTGCAACAACTTCTGACCATCAATAATTACAGTGACTAATAATATATAGTAGAGTACTCTACTATCTATATATTGTAGTGACTAATAATAATATAAATGATGCCAAATTACATATCTGGTTGACATAGCTAGCTAAATACAACCGGATCTAGGAGAGTACTCCAGATACAGATACTGAACATATCCAAAAAATAGTCATACAAGTGACCTTCACAAACTAACAAACATACATACACTATTTGTTCTCTAGGAGACAATACGCTGTTCACATAGCTTGTTGTATTCATTACTAAACACAACAGTGTTCTTGCTGACATACATAGCTCGTTGTATTCATTACTAAACACAAGCTATTCACAGATTGGAAAAAGAAAACACACCCAAGAAATAAATATATAGTTACTGCACACCAAATAAAAGAAAAACACAACCTCTCACAGATTGACATAAATCTTTATGTAACAGCAGGCTTCACAATAATAACCAGTGATCGTTGTAAAGATCCTCAGTGCATCCTATAATAGGTGTTACGTCCAACCAAGTATTTAACTTGGAAGCCATCAATCTGTCTAGCAATTCAATTCAATTTGATAGTTGTAGCAAGGGCAAAATATGAAATAGATCTATTGGGGGCTGTGATTGCAATATGTTTGGACAAGACAACAATCTGGTAGCTGCCATCTTTCACGGGGATTCTACACCTTCACGCAGCCTATTGATCCTCCTCTCCAATGCAAATGCAAGTCTACTTCAATCTTTGATTATCGGTAAGCATGGGCAATGATTTTCTCTTAGCAAACTGAGGCGCATCAAAATAAAAATAAAACACACATACTTTAATCTACAGAAGTTCACTCTCTATTCCATCTTCGTGGCCCTTTAGTGAGAGGGCTAAGTGAGACAGGGCTCTGATACCAACTTAGAAAATGGAATAGAAGTCATACTTCTCATAAAACTTATTTTGTTATAGAGGTAGATCTGATTGAAAAAAGTCCTTGAATTTTGGATTTTGAATCTCAAGACCTCTTTCAATCTCTAACAAATTTAAACAATAATAAACATTAATTCCAACTCTTAAATCGGATATAATAAAACCCTCTTGCTGTACGAAGATTTCCATTTTAATTTAAGATCAAAACAAATAAAATTTAAAAGAAGGTGCTCACTTATATCTGAATGAAAAGACATAATGAATGAACTATTTTTACACTACTTCTTTTACCAAATACGAATGAACTACATTTACAATATTCTTCTACCCATTGGTAATGTTGGTGATGCACTAACCCTAGGAAGGAAGAGATGATATGAAACATAAAAAAAAATCGATAATGATGTATATTTAAAAAAAAAATATTATCTAATAAAAACATCTTCAGAAGCAGAAGGTAGCTGAACCCTTAAGTTTACTTATTTGATACCTCTCACTATCTACGATCGACACTCAGAAATCACCATGAATGTCGACACAGACGTCTCAAAGAAAGCATGCATATTAAACACTCAGGTTCGGTTTCGTTTGAGCTCTAAATTCCGCCTGCAGAAGCTTAAGATCAGATTTATTTTCATTTAATCTGATTTTTCGTTTGAGCCCTAAATTTTGCTTGCAGGAGGCTTAAGATCAGATTTATTTTCATTTAATCTGCTTTTATATGTATTCAATTACAGCAATATATAGATTCACCCTACAACCATGGATCATTATCGTTAAATTAGTGATTTTCGTTATATCTGGCTACTGTTCAAATTACCCTACAACCATGGATCTGTGTATAAGCCACACACTTACAATAAACTAAAAAACTATTGTGAGAAATGCAATACATAGAGAACTAACTGACCTTCGTAAGATGCAGCTTGTCCGGAGGAAGAACTTGAAGGATTTAGTTTGAACATTGCCGGCGAATTTTTGTTACCACTCATTTTGAACAAGTGGGAGGAAAGAATGGTTCTTGGACTCCCCTCTGGCAAATTGTTACGAAGCTAACGAAACCGAAACCAATCAACTACACTCAGAATCCTTGGTTCCTATACGCAAACTCAAATCAGAATATAGGGTTCCGGAACGAATCAACAACAATCAGAATCCTTAGTTCCTATAGGCAAACTCAAATCAGAATACAGGTTTTCGACGGAGGCCAGAAATAGCGTCGTTCATTTATAGTGTGGAGAAACAGAAATAGGGTAGTTCATTTATAGTGTAGAGAACGAGTACCGTGTCAATGTAAGCATTATGTTTTACCTTGCTTGTTTCTAAAAAAAAATATTTAATTAATTTTTAATCCATTGAAATATGGAAGTCCAAGATTTGACAAGTTAGGTTTGGGGTAGCCAAAACACGCAACCTTATTTATCCCATTTTCTGGCCTGATTTTGCCTGAATCGCCAAAAATTGTCACGGAATGTTTAAATCACCCAAAAATATTGTTAGAAAGTGTAGAGTAAGGGTGCTCATTTTGTTTTTTTAACCAAAAAATATTGTTATGGTTAGAAAGTGGAGAGTAAGGGTGCTCATAGCGTTTTTTTGGAACTGATTTTATTTATAAATATAAAATTATTATTTAAACCACAAAAATTTAGGATTTAGTTTATATATATATATCACTCTATTATGGGAAAAAAGGCATGTAAGTAAAAAGTAATGTGTTTAGACTTTTTTCCTTAATTATGAAGTAACCTTTGAGATATAAAATTTCACTATTTAAGGAGAAGTTAAGTAAGCCTTGAATTAAACAAGCAATATTTAACAAGAAGTTAAGTAACTTTTGAAATATGTATTTAAGGAGAAGCTAACATTCAAATACCCATTAAAACATGGAGATCATAAATTTAAGGATAAGTTTAAGGGAGCCTTAAAATAAGCTACAAGGCAACGTGGAAAGGCATAAAGAGGATATGAAGCATTTCATTTCATCAACTAAGCTTCTCTTTTCTCTAATGTGCAATTTCTAGGAGATAAATGAGAACTTTGTGTCGATGATGTAGCTAGGAATTATTGGGCATCATTTTGAGTTCTTTGATGAAGATCTTGAAGGAGATTCCCTCTCTCATACATTATGGTTTCTCTTTTGGAGGGGATTGCTTCTCTACAGTTCATCTTTTAATTTTAGAAAAGGTATGGTTCTAGCAAGTGGATCTATGGATTTCTCTTGTGATGGTACATGCCTTTCATGGACTAGGGTACATCTTGTTGTCTTTAAAATGGTATGGATCTTTTGTATGTGCTAGAGCTTCTTTCTTGGTGAAATATTGTTGATAATCCTATGCATACTATGCTGATGGTCTTGCATAGAAAGTTGTGATCTTGCATTTGTTATGGTGAACTTGCCGAGTTATGATGATGGTTCCATAAATTATGGTGATGACCTTGGTATAGGTCATGGCGATGATCTTTGCAGAGATTAGTATGATGTTAGCATATATTATGGTGATGACCTTGGCATATAAATGATAGTGAATATTGCGACGATCTTGGCATAAATAATTATGAATATGGTGATGACCTTGGCATATACTATGGTGATATTTTAATGCATTATTCTCTAGGGTTCATCTTGGGATGACCTAAGGTTTTTCTTGGAATGACCTAAGGTTTGAAGGTGATATTGATATTAAAGGTTGAAGAACCAAACAAATGAATTCTATAGGCGGTTGTTTCGATGAATTGATTATAGTATTTGGAGACATATTTTCATCCTATCCTTAAAGGTTTTATTGTATATTTAAGGGCCATGTTTTCTGCAAATTTGAATGCTATATTGCAGATATGTTTTGGCATTCTTAATGAAGGGTTTTGTGGTCGATTTGAACGATATCGTGGAAGAAGTTACTTATAGATATGGAGGATGTATTTGAGGGATTTCAAGGTTGACACAATGAAGTGATTGTGATAGTGACTGTAACAAAGAGAGTGACACTGATACTGATTGTTACATTAAGAGTGACAATGATTATGGAAATGATGTGACATGGATCGTTTTAAGTCAGTAAGTGTGTCAAGGTAGTGACAATGTGAATACAACCACATGTTTAAGTTGATAGAGACACTAATATAGGTATAAGTTGATAGAGATGGGAATATGGAAATTTAGACAATGACACAGACCGATTATCATTCATATTCATATCATGGTGGAAGGATAGAGAAAGGGAGGGAGTTGTAGCTTCGTTGTAGTTGGATATGGTAAATATATTGAGTTGGAGATCATTGAGGAATGAATTTCTCATTATAGGTTGGAGCCTATCGTAAAGCGGGGGTTGTAGTTTCCTTCTAGTTAGAGATAAAAAAATAGAGAGTTTGTGCTTCTTTCAAGTTGGTGCTAGAGAATCTTGGAAGTTGGTGCATCCTATGAATGCAATCTAGTTATTATATAGAAAAATCATTTTGTGGTTTTCTCTTGTTTAGGTTTCCACACAAAATCTCTTGTCCACTATGTAAGATTTTATGTGCTAATGAATGACACTATTAATGGTTACTTTTATATGATGTGATTGATATTTGAAATTGTAATGAGTGTTCAATATCAATTCAACACCCTTGCCTTAGTATTGGTAAATATTCCAATAATTGACATTAGAGTAGGTTTCTTCAGAACAATCTAATAGCATGAAATAATATCTATGGAGAACACATTGATGAATATGAAAATATATTCTCTCCCAATGAAGATCCAAATTTTGTTGGTTCGATTTATTAGTGTTGGAGCATAATTATGAGATTATATTTAGAAGAACAAGGTTGTGCATCTAGAAATATGTTCTCAATCGTTATATCAACCCGTAAATACGAGATTTTTTTTAATAGTTACATGATCCCTTAAAGATGACAAAAAATAGTATCCAAGAAGGAGTTAAGAAATAAAAATGTAACGACAATAGATACCATCTTGCATGGAATATCTAATTCTATGAAATACAAAGTTGGAAAGTGTACATCTAAGCTAAAGTGATATGGGATGAGCTACAAAATATATACATCTGAGCTAAAGTGATATGGGACATGAAGACAGTCGAAAGGAAAGGTCATATACAGAAAGTAGATAACATCTCGAAACAAATGATGAAATTATTGAAAACAATAGCAATGCTTCACAATGATAAATTTTTCAAAGAAAAGAACTTGAGATTCTTTCACTAAAAGGAGATTTGGACAAGATAGTTGTCGAGTTGAAAGAAATTTCAAATTTGAGAACACCATCAAACTAACTGAAATCTCCAAGATATGAGATAATGAACGTGAAGAAAAGGCTAAGATTTATGCAAATATTCTCAAAAACTATCATCAATGAAAATACTACAAAGTAAGAAGTCATTCTCAACAAGATTGATGGAAGAATGGATAGATAATAGCCACATCAAAAAGAGGACCCTTTACTCATAGGTACCAAAGTTTATTTTTTCGTTATGTTTTTTTCATGTAACAATTTTTTATGTAGGGATAGAGACTGCAAAGGTTGTGAAAGAAATGTTGAATTAAGAAGTAGAGGATTCCACATGAACTAAAACGGTGAATGTTAGAATTTCCAAATTTATGGACACATGGAAAGATATTGTAGAAGTTGATGAAGAAGTGTCCTCAGACACACAATTTTATTAATAAGAAAAAGAACAATATATCAACACTCACAAGACTCTCTTAACATCTCATAGATAAGAGAGCTTGTTTATATAGCTCAAACCTATACTAAGAAGTAGGATGACAACGAATCATGTAATCACATGAAAATGATAGGTGTCATTTACAAAGAGACAATCCTATTAAAAGTCTATTTGCACATTAAACTGATTTATTCTTTTAATATAATACTAGAAAATAGCTAGACTATAAAACTTAGGATTAAGAGGTCTAACATTCCCCCCTTTAATCATAAACTTTATATTTACAAATACCAAGTTTATCTCTGAACTTAGTGAATTTTGTTTTACCAAGTGGATTGGTAAAAATATATGAAGTTTGATCTTTAGATGGACAATACTGAGGCTGTATGATGTCTTTGACGACAAGAAATACGATGAAGTGATATTTGGTGTCGACATGCTTTGTCTTTGAATGAAAAACTGAATTCTTGGCCATGTTTTTTGTTGACTGACTACCAATTAATAAAGCAGTTGCTGACTTTTGTGTTACACTAAGATCCTATAATATCCTGCGTAGCCAAAAAATATCACATGCTACTTCCGAAGCTGATATGTACTCGGCTTCTGCTGAAGAATTGGCAACTGTAGATTGCTTTTCACAACTCCATGAAATTGTTGCTGAACCCAAATTCATTAAGTACTCAAAAGTGGATGTACAATTATCAATGTCTACTGCAAAATCTGCATATGAATATCGAACAAGTGTAAATTCTTTACATTTCTTGTAAACAAGACCAAACTCTTTTGTTTTCTTGAATTTATCTTAACACCAATTTTGTTGAATTCTAATGACTTTCCCTTATTTCCTACATAGACATTGAAAGTATAGTAACTGAATATGATAAATATGGGCGACTATTTGTCAAATAAATGAGGCTTCCGATCAATTTCCTATGCTTTGTACCATCTACCAAATCCCCCCCTTCAAATTTTGACAGTCACCAAATTATGCTCCATGGGGGTAAGGGAAGGTTTACACTCTTCCATGCCAAATTTCTTCAATAAATCACTAGAATACTTAGTTTGACTAAGGAATATGTTGTTTGGATGTTGAGTGACTTCAATTCCAAGATAGTAATGAAGTGTTCCTAAATCTTTCATCTTGAATCTTGCTTGAAGTTCTCCTTTAACATGTTTGAGGTGATCTTGATTAATTCTAGTTATGATTAAGTCATCAACATATAGTGAAAAAATCGCAAAGTGTTTATCTTGCATCTGAAAATACAAACTATCATCAAATTCACTTCATTGAAAACCGAATTTTCAAAGCTATTCATCAATTTTTTCATATCAAGCTCAAGGAGGTTGTTTCAAACCATATAAATCCTTTATGATTTTACAAACTTTATGTTCTTTTCCTTCAACCTCAAATCCTTGGGGTTGAGTCATGAAATTTTTTTCTTTCAAATAACCATTCAGGAAGGCACTTTTAACATTCATTTGATGTAATTTCCAACCATTTTATGCAGCCAAATTTATAACTGTTCTGATTGTATTCCACTTAACTGTTGGAGAAAAAGTTTCATCATAATCAATGCCTTCTTGTTGAGGAAATCCTTTAGCTACAAGTATTTCTTTATACTTATCATATTCGCCATTTGACTTGTACTTTATTCTATAAACCCATTTTGAAGCTATGGGTTTAACATTAGATGGAAAATAAACTAATTTCCAAGTATTATTTTCTAGTACAGAGTTATATTCACTAATCATAGATTTTTTCCCTTCCTTTTCTTTCATTGCTTGAAAAAAAGAATCAGGTTCAGTGGAAGCAAAAGATGGAACATTTGTTTCTTGTGTTGAAAAAAATCTTGTTCCTATTTTGTTCACGTCACCAAGGTGAACATATTTTAGAAGTTGTATGGATCATTTTGTTCTTTAATGTAGAGTCAATTATGCACTTGTCTCAGTCCTTTATTTATTATAAAAATTTAATGACCTCTAAATGAAGACTGATTACGACCTCTTTCTCCTACACGACCTTTGAATGAAGACTGATTATGACCTCTTCCTCTTCCATGACCTCCAAATGAATACGGATTACGACCTCTTCCTCTTCCTCTTGATTTTTCTTCTTTACTAGAGCAAGTAAAGAGAACATCTTCACGAGACTCATTTTGTTTTCCAAAATTTTTACTATGTTGACTTAACATCTAACTAAAAGATTCAAAAGTGGAAAATGTTAACTTATCAACAATTTGTAGATTTTAAACGAATTATCGATAGGATTATGGTAATCCATTTATCAAAATTGAAATTAGAAAACCATCTTCAATTTTACCATATCATCCCTTAATGATATTTAGGTGAATATTTTTAAATCTAGAAATGTATTCTAATACATCCTCTTTCTCTCCTAATTTTTGACTTAATAGTTTCAGTTGTAAGTCAATTCTCTGAGAAGCAAGTGGAGCATCAAAAAGTGTTTTAAATTGTTCCCATGTAGACCATGCTGAGGAAGTATCTTCAATGTGAATACATAAATGATCAGAAACAAATGAATTAATTAAGTCAAGTTCCTTTTCATTCATCTTCAAAATCACTGTTAGTAGATAATAAATCTTGGTGTTGGAGAGCTAAAAAACAAACTCAAAACTACTTTTATCTTCCTATTTCCATCTATAACTGTCATTTGCACATTGTGCTGAATTTGAAGGTTGTGAAATTTCTTGATTTGATGAAGGAAGAATCTGAGTTCAAACAATATCCTTTTTAAACCATAATGAATGAACTCGTTTATTTTCTAACTTACCCTTAGTCTTAATGTTTTTCTTTTCTAATCAACTAAAAAGATGATTTATTAGACCTAAATTTGCACTTTTTGTCTCATCAAATTTCACATCCCTACTCACAATAAATTTGCCATTAGAAAGAAAACAATACCCTTTCTTTTGATCAAAGTAGCCAATGAAGATGCATTTGATACTTCTAGAATCCAGCTTAGTTCTTTTCTCCATTGGAACTAAGGCATAAAAAATAGAACAAAAAACTCAAAGATGTTTAACTTTATGCTTATATCCATACCAAGCTTCATATGGTGTAACTCAAACCAAAGAAGTTGTTGCAAATTTGTTCCTTAAATATACTGTAGTATGTACTGCTTCATTTGAATATGAAGAAGAAATTCCTTTAAACTGTATCATGGATATTGCCATTCCCATTAAAGTACAGATCATTCTTTCAGTAACTCCATTTCGTTGTGAAGTATATGCATTAGTGAAAAGTCTCTTGATCCCGCTGTCTTTACAATAATTATGAACTTCGTTGAAAGTAAACTCTCCACCATTATCCATTCTTAGAGTTCCAATATTCTCTTTAGTTTCTCTTTCAACCAAGTTTTGAAATTATTTAAACTTTTCAAAAGCTTCGGATTTTTCTTTTAGAAATCATACCCAAGTCATGCAGGTAAAATCATCAATAAAGAGTAAGAAATATTTACACCCTTCTAGAGAACTTTCCAAAGGCCCACAAATATTACTATGAATAAGTTGCAAACATTTGTTTGCTAGCCAAGATGAAGTAGGAAATGATTCTGTAGTTTTTTTTCCATAGATGAAAGCTTTACATCTTGCATTTATCTTTTTGAAAGTGGGAAACCCTTTCACCATTTCTTGCTTTTGAAGTTGAGAGAAACTATAAAAATTTAAGTGTCCATATCTAGCATTCTGTAATATTATAGGAGAGTTTTGTCACTCTACTATAGAAGCAAAATCATGCTTTCGAGGTACGACATTTCCTTTCATTCTGAGAATCTTTCTGTCTTCATACCCTATCATGACAGTTTTATAATTCTATTTGATTGAGTGAATTTTAATTAAACCATCTCTCATTGAAATAGCACGACCTACTTGTCGTATTGTGACTAAGGATAGTAAGTTCTTCTTTAAAGTTGGAACATACAATATATTTGATAAAAAATATTCACCGATACCAGGAAGATAAAATTTCACACAACATTTTCCCTCGGGTGTATGTACAGTGTGATCGACTAAAAAAACTGAATTGAGCTTACATTCATTGAAAGAACAAAATAAATCTTTTCTAAAGATCATATGTTTAGTTTCCCCTGTATATAACAACCAAGCATATTCAAAATTACTATTAGTATATAATAAATCTTGTGACGGTTGGAGAGTTGAAAAAACAAACTCAAAACCACTTTCATCTTCTTGTTTCCCTTCATTACTGTCATTTGCATATTGTGCTAAATTTGAGGGTTGTTTATACTTTGCAAGATTGTTATTTGATGTTCTATAATCGGTGGCAAAATTACCAACTCTATTACATATTCTACAAGTTATTTGACTCATATCCCTTCATGTTTGATTATTTTGGTTTTGTCATCTCTCTCACTGACTTCTTAAGGAATTAATTGGTTTTGTCGTCTCTCTTACTGACTTCTTCTTTTGTCGTCTCTCTCCTTGTTGAAAATTTGACCCTTGGAAATTGTTGCTTCTTCCTTGACTTCGTCCTCTTCCAAGAAATCTAAATGAATACTGATTACAACCTCTTCCTATTCCTAATGAGTTTTCTCCTTTAATAGAGCTAGTAAAGAGAACATCTTCACTAGACTGCTTTTGTTTTCCAAAAGTTTTACTATGTTAAGTTAACATCTCAGTAAAAGAATCAAAAGTGGAAGATGTTAACTTATAATTAATTTGTAGAGTTTCAACGAATTGTCGATAGCATTGTGGTAATCCATTTATGAAAATTGAAATTAGAAAATTATCTCCAAGTTTACCATATCATCCCTCAATGATATCTAGGTGAATATTTTTAATAATAGAAATGTATTCTAATACATCCTCTTTATCTCCTAATTTTTGACTTAATAATTTTATTAGTAATTCAATTCTCTAAGAACCAAGTGGATTGTAAAAAAGTTTTTTAAAGTGTTCCCATGCTGTTAATGCCGAGGAAGTATTTTCAATGTGAATACATAAATGATCAGAAATAGATGAATGAATTAATAAAAGTTCCTTTCATTCATATTCAAAATCACTATTAGTAGATAATAAATCTTGTGACGGTTGGAGGGATAAACAAACAAACTCAAAACCACTTTCATCTTCTTGTTTCCCTTATTTACTGTCATTTGCATATTGTAATGCATTTGAAGGTTGTGAAATTTCTTGATTTGGTGAAGGAAGAATCTCAATTGAAACAATATCCTTTTCAAACCATAAAGACTAAATTGTTTTTTTTTTAACTTACCCTTAGTCTTAATTTTTTTCTTTTCTATAGACTAAGGAGATGCTTTACTTGATATGAATTTGCACTTTCTATTTCATCAATAAATTTTCTATCAGAAAGCAAATGATACCCTTTCTTTTGGTTAGAGTATACAATGAAGATGCATTTGATACTTAGAGAAGATAGCTTAGTTCTTTTCTCCATTGTAACTAAGGCATAACAAACAGAACCAAAAACTTGAAGATGTTTAACTTTAGGCTTATATACGTACCAAGATTCATATGGTGTAACCACAATTTTGAATGCTAAAAATGTCACAACTATCGACACATAGATCGTGACTAGAGAATCCTAATGGAGTTATCCTTGAAAGAAAATTCTCATGTCAATGTCTAGGATAAAAAAGTTAGAAGGAATGAAGGATGAAGCTTTTGTATTGGTCCTCTTGATAGATGATAAAATTTCAAAGGTTAGAACATGAAACCAAATCAATTCTCTTATCTTGAAGATGGGTAGAATATCGAATAAAAGTAGAAACATCTCTAGGATCTAACATGGAAAGGGATAATTTGTATTACATGTTTAATGTGTGAGGGAAAATATGGAACAATAGGTAAATAGAGAACTCCTAAAGGACATATCTACAACATTTGCTAAGTTAAGAAATAAATATAAATCAACAAGTAAGAAGAAAAGTATGCGTATTACAAACAACAATCGTAAAACAAATAAAAAATACATTTTTTGTAAACAATCTAGTATAAGAGACTCTTGGTATCATGTATCATGTAACATGAAAATCGGATCAAAGAAAATTCCACAGAGGAGTGGCTAGGTAAATCATTCAAGAACACAAGGATATCATTCTATTGCAAAAAAAAAATAGAAATGGCCCAATCTAAGGGGATTCAACATATTTAGAAGGAATTTGTAGTCAAGTAAAGTTACCCTTTGCAAAGGTGAGATAATGTGAATCAAATCAAAGTCACATAAAATAATCATATTGGTAGGGGATCCAACATATTCCTAGGGGGAGTAGGTAAATAAAGTTGCTTTATACCTTTGACATTAATGTTAAATGGGGAGAGAGAGTTCTAGTTGTTTCCATCCATGAAAAGGGGGGAAATTGTTAGATAGTTGGTTTTCATTGATGTCAATGGGATCAAGTGATCTATGTCATTGATGTTGAGTAATGTTATAGCATGATTTTCCACACCTGATACGTCATTGTTTGATGGCCTATCCATGTCCCTATGAGGATTCCTTTTATCCTTTCTTTCTCACGATGACCTTGAAGCTCTAGTGGAACCTCTTGAAATACATTTTTATATGTATATGTGTGTCGCAAGTATACAACCCATGTATACGCAACTTGTACCAATGTCACCCATGTACAATGGGAAATGTGCTAAAAAATAAAAATGTTTGAAGTTTTCCCCCATCAAGTAACAAAGGACTGGTCCCTTGGCCTTCCATATGCCCAGAAATGCCCCATTTTTACCCTTCACTTCCCATTGAGGGCCTATATATTGAGCTACTCTGAAGTGTTAGAGGGGGATAAATTTGGACAAAATATAGTATAGTGGAATTGTGCCCCTTTCTTATATACTTGAGTATGTGTCCCATTGTCATTGAAGAAGCCATTAGTTCTATTTCCCAATCTTGACTTTATCTTTGTGATCTTTCCTTTGTATGGAGGATTGAAGTGGTGGAGTCCTAGGTGGAGGGACTCGGTTTCTCGATTTGGACGAGGTGTTAACAAAGTTTGTCATCTTTATCTTTGTGCATATTAATAGAAACATCAATTTCTCATCCATTGCATGTGTAATTATAAATATTTTTATATATGGATGTAATTACTTTATTTGTGTATTGGAATATAAGATTCTATCTTAGATTCTAATGCTTTAAATATATCATGTTTGTATATCTTGTTGTTGTTGACGAAAATGTGTAGGTAAAAAATTGATTGAAAGCTCAACGTGGATGTACTTCGAACGTCTAGAATAAGATATGCATCTTGTCCTTTAGTGTTAGTTTTGTTTATATATTTAGCATGTTTGGAAAAGGGTTTATTTATGGTGTCATCCTATCTGCTGTGGTCCACCCCAAGCCATAAAAGATATTCCCCATAATGAAATTGGAGACTCCGCTGGGGATTTCCTTTTTGTTGAGGCTTGGGTGCATGATTAGCTTGATTTTCTCTCTGATTCTCTATGTTTCTATGTCGTGCTCAGTATTTAGTTGATTTATTGGACGTCCTTTTAAGTAATTTGGCGCTTAACTTATTTTTTACCACCTCTTCCTTTGTATACATGGGTCATAGAAATTACTTTCATGTATATACACGGGATGCAGTATATACGGTTGCATACATACATTATTGTTCCTTTAACAATCACGTACATCTCTCCTTTTACTTGATATCTTGATGTGTGTAGATTATGGGTGGGTTGTGAATATTGTTGAGTATTCCTAGGTGTTTATGCTTCCTGTTGACTACTTTTGTTATGACCGAAGACATCTTTTTATTCATTTTGTTTGAAATTTATTCGTGTCATTTATCTCTATTTTTGTTTCATTATTAGTGCATTGGCCTTCTTGGTTTCAGTTTCTTGCTTGGATTGTTTTTTTCTTGCTACGAGGTTTGAGAATTTGTAGGGTCTTCTTTGTTGCATTTTCATTGCATCTATAGTGAAAATACAAAAATAATTTTTCTTTGCATTTTTATTGCATTATGCATATGCATTGATTTAGTAATTGCATTAGGTTTGCTTAGATGGAGTTACTGACCATACTTTCATATAGGAATGATTTCATGGGCATTTGAAATGGAAATTTTCATTACATGTAGTGGTGTATCCCTTTTTCATGATTAAAGACAAGCTGCACCTGGCATTGTTTTTAAGGTGTGCATATTTACTTCATTGTTGATTTGTAACATCAATAGTTGCACATTCGTTACACTTGAGTAATCACATCCATTAAAACTAATGCTTAAATTAAAATTGATTCCACAATTTCATTTGATATAGGTGCACCAACAAGCTTAGGATTGTAGATTGTTGGAATAGGATGTCATGACTAGATCATTCCAAGACTATGAGACAAAACAACTATGTGTATGTCTAGGTGGGAAGTAAAACCCTTGGTATAATTAGTGTTCTCAATATGCTCCTCTTACATAGGAGTTAAGCATGAGGAAACACGGATGTTTGTGGTTGGGATAGCCCCTTCCCCTTCCCACTTTCTGTTCAGTGCCAGAGATATTTCTAGTATCTTATTCATATCTGGGGGATTTTGAGCTACCTTTGGTGCTTTCAAGCTTCAGGATATGCTACCCTACCCATACAGTAGATCCCTCCTATGGATATTTTCTCGTGCATTGGTTATATTGGTGTAACCTTAGTTTCCTTACCTAGGTATCACACAAGGTACTTGTAGAGGTTATTATGCAATTGTTGTCACACCCCAATTTTGACCTCGTTTGCATGATGTATATATTTTAATTAATCATGGTGAGGAGCTCAAGGAAAAATCCCCACCATCGATTTGGTTGTGTATGTTTCGGCAACGAGGATAGTTGCCGATGGTATATCATGCTATCATGCACATTATGGTATGGCATCATGTAAACATGCACATCAATTAAAAACAAACCACAACTAGCTACGGTAGTGCAACGTTGAATGAAAAGGGCATGATTCCAAAGGATAAGTGGTGGGGGATGTCAAACCTTGGTATATGGGGAAAAACCCATGTGTTACCACCTTGCTATGATTTGTCATATTCTTTGTCTCACCCAACCTCTTTAATGTTTGTTGAGTTAGTTGAGGGAAGTTATGGCTGAGTAGTGGTGGGTGTGGAGGACTTTCAGTCCTTTCCCACGTGCCCACTACACCAGTGGATCCTTTCTCCTCACGTCGCATGGGCAGAGGAGGCATTGAATCCACTCTCCCACGACGATGCTCTCCCCATTCCTCCATTCTGTCTGTTCATCCATGCGCATAAGGGGAGACATTCTCTCTATGGTCTGTTCGTTCTCCCCTGATTTCGGATGGTCTGTTGGTTCCCCATGATTGTGGTCTATTCGTTTCTCCTCACGCGCAGGCGGGGATTGTCTGCTCTGTTCTTCCTCGCGCACTAGTCGGGGGATTCTTCTTGGGTTGTGCATGCAGTGAACAGTCTGGGAGACTGTAATCTCTTCCTCAGCATGGTCGAGGTATGTTTTCTCGGTGACTTCATTGCCCAAGGATGGGTTATTGTTTTTCCACATGTTGAGAGCTACGCTCACTGATTTTGTTTTGGGGCTGTCATCTTCCCCACGTTTTTGTTGGTTGTGGTGTCCTTGTTTTGTGGACTGTGTAATGTTGGAGGAATTTTCCCTTGACTGTCCATGCTGGGAGTTTGGCTTCTCCTCTATGTTGGGACTGTGTAAAGTTCCATCATTTCCATTGTGCGTTGGGCTGTCGATTTGCCTGTGTTAGGTTGCTTCCTGGATGCTAAGGTTGTGGACGTCTTCTGGGTGTTGTGCTGAGTTGTTTTGGCCACGCTAGGGCCAAGAAAAACTCTGAGTTGTATTGTGGATTGATTTGTGTTTCATCTTTTGTTTGGGACTATCCCCGGTTGTCTTTGCCTTCATCACAGAGCCGTGAGTGGTTGTGTTGCTGCAGTATGCAGTGGTTGGTCTTCAGACTGTTAAGAGTGGGATTAGAAGCTGGGTATGCTTGAGAAATATGGTGTTGTCATGGCCACTAGATTAGCATTAGCCTTTCCTAGCTCTTGGATGACCTGGTAAATCCCAACTCTGTTGGTTTGCTGCTTGGTGAACCTTGGCTATGTGTAAGCCTGCATTGACCCTTATTCCTTGAGCAATCATGCCCAGCTCGAGGGTGGCAGAGTTGTTGAGATATTGATGAGCATGTTGGCCTATGGTTGGGCAGAACGTTGCAGCGACGTAGCTGGTTGCGGATCGAGTTCTCATCAAAAAGATAAGTTCCGATTCTATTTCATCTCTGCAATTATATCTACTGTTTCATGAATTATGAGGAACATGTTGAATGATGGAAATGTATGTGTGTTTTCTTCTACTGTATGTTGATGGATTATGCATCTTTGTATGATGGAATGCATCCTTGTATGCATTATGATAAGTTTTTAATTTCGGCATTTAATCCTTGTTTGTGTTCATGGGGCTATTTGCCCGGTTATATGTGGTGTTCGTCGCGTCCTCTTCGCCGTTCGGAGGGTCGGGGACGAGAAAGAGTGGTATCAGAGCTCATGTTGCAGCATGGGCCTAAGTGGACCACTAGGATGTAGTGACAGAAGCATAATTGCCTTCTTCCCAGCAGAGATCAGAAGTGATGACAAAAAAAATTCAAAAAAAAAATTGCCTAAGTGTTCGAACAGTCAGTTCACATCGGAAACACTTAGTGGTTTGGACTTTCGATGTAGCGGAAGGGCCAGTGGAAAATACTTCCGCTGTAGTGGAAGAGTTAGACGAAAGTGCGTCCGACGGGTAAGTTCTCCGACCTCCGACGCCATGAAGAAGTTTGAAAAATTTGGCTAAGTGTTGAGATCGTCGGCTATCGGAAGAAATTAGTTGTTCATCCATCCGCCATTGCGGAAGTCAAAGTCACTAGAATTTCAACGAGAAAGGACTTCCAATGCCAGTCGAAATAAGTTCACCGATTGAAAAGAGATAGTAGTTCGAGTGTCCACCATTGCGGATGGAGAAACGAATAGGCGTCTGACGAGAAATACCTCCGACTGCCGATGCCGCAAGAAAATTAAGTTGAAAATTTTTCTAAGTATAGAAGATCATCGGCCAATCGAAAGCAAAAAGTGGTTGAGCGCCCGCCGTTGCGGAAGCAAAAACCACTAGCCTACTGATGAGGAAATATTGCCTCCAGAAGTAGATAGCGGTTCTAGCTTCCGCCGTTGCGGAAGACAAAAGCACTGATTCTTCCGACGAGAAAGATCGCTGATGCCAAAAGTTCAATATTTTTCTAAGTAAAGAGCGGCCATTGGAAGAAGTTCGTGTTTGATGTTCCACAGTTGCAGAAGTCAAAAGTGTTATCCTTCCGATGTGAAGAGACCACCGATGCCGATCGGGTCATGCCACAGTAGATTTGGCCATCGATCGAAAGGAGATAGAGGATGACGAGCCGTCGTTGCGGCTGTTGAGGGAACTTCCTCACCGACGAAAAGAAGAAAGCTGAGCCGCTCAAGTGGCGAAGAAGGAATAAAGAAGAAGAAAAATTTGAAAATTTTCAAGTATAGAAAACGTCGAAAAACTTTAGAGGATTGGTCCGCCGATACGCCAGAAGCCAAAGGAAGATCGGCCCGACAAGCCAAAAAAATTTAGTTGATCAGACCGCCGATGAATTCGGATGAAGGATGAAGATCGGGCCGCCGGAGTGTCGAAAGCTTAGAGAACTAACTGTTCGACAGGCTAGAGGATCCAATTTCCGATGAACAGTAGAGAAGCCAGTGGTTTGGGGATCCGAAATGGCAGAGGATGTTAGCTATTTGGGGATCCAAAATGGTGGAAGAAGTTAGCTGTTTTGACAGCTGAAACATTGGACAGATAGTCAAAAGGAGAGACGATTCTACAAAGAAGAAATTTGAGTTTTTCAAATGGGATTTTCTAGCAGATTTTGACTGTTTTCCAGTGGGATTTTCAGCTGTTTTCAGTGGATTTACAGGTGGCTGAAGTTGGCAGTGGTGTGTAAAAATGCAAAGATTTGGTGAAAGTCTTCATTCTTAGAAGTGGTGTGGTTTTCACACCCGAGTTCGGAATGAAGCATGTGGATAGGTGTTGGAAAGCTTATCCAATAGGGAACAAGGGTAAGTCACCAAAATCTGAGCATGGAGCAGCAAAGTGCTAATGACGGCCGCTGCTATCAAATGAACAATATGGGAAGTTGTGTGCCCAGAGGTAGCAAGGACTATGAAGTTTAACCAGCTGTTGTGTGGAAGAGTAGATCCATGCAAGGATGAAAGACTTGAAAACGGAAGTGTCCTTAAAACCCTATCTTGCTGATTATAACTACATTTCCTAAGTTTTATGCATGAAATGCATGAGGATATGCTTTGCATACATAGGATATTAA
>LPNX010865015.1:0-24681 GCA_001517045.1 Pseudotsuga menziesii
GTTTTGAGGGCTTCTATCTAGCACATGAGTAAAAAATCAGGTTTTCATCGCCAAATTTGGCCAAAAAGTGTTACCCATCTTCATGGAATCACCCTATAATCCATCATTAGTTTCATGCATATATTCAACTTGATGTTTGTATTGCTTAATGCTTCTTTGCAGGTTTTCTTTTTCAGAATCAATACGTTTGTCTCCTGATATTGTTTGCATCCCTTCTGGTGTCCATGGGATTTTCAGCTTCTTATAGATTTCTTGATCCTCATTCATAAGCTCTGTGGAAGTCATAGGAATCTCTAGATGTTCTTCAGTTTCAGTATTTTAGTGAGCTTCTTCTTCAACTATATCTCTTTTCTCTAGACAAGAATTCCTTACCTCATTTTGCTGCTGTTCTTGAATCATCTGAATTCGAATCTCCAGGAAAATATTAGAGATCTTAGTATCAATGAAGACAGATTTATCTTTATCCTTCATAATTTCTTTATTGTCATCTTCACTATCATCTAATTTCTCTTGATATGATGCATCTTCTATTAATGTAACCTTTTCTTTAGCCAATTTGGGATTCAATAACTTTTTCATGTTTAACCTAAGTTTGTTCTTCAGCCTTGTCTTAGGTCTCCAGACTACTCCAACTTCTCCCAACATCTTCAGAACCTTTCCTTGATGAGTTATTGAGGAAAATTCAACAACCTTCATTATTTTCTTTCTGGACACTGCTTTTTCATCACAATGAGTGTGAATTTCTTACTTAGCACAAACCCTAGATTCATTAATAACAAGAACTCTGTCCTCGTCAGAAAAGTATTTTTCATCCTCTTCTGATAGTACTATAATGGGGCTTTGATTCTGCTCCTTAATATCTTCTTTTACATCTTTAACTGGTTCTGTAGGTAAAACATCTTCAACTGGCTTAAATTCCTTCATCTCTGACTATAAAACTTTGCTTTCATCAACATTGACTCGCTGTCCAAACTCAATGTTTTCATTTTCCTGATTTGAAGCTTCTTCTAGTTTATCAGTTTCTTCATCTTTGATTGTGACCTTTTTTCTAAGCTTCTTAATCAGAGTTTGACCCTTATCTACCTGTCTTTTTTTAGATTGTTCCTCTTGCTCAGTCTTGAAACCTGACCAAAATAAGAAATGCTCCCATGTCTTTTCTCTTTTCTACAATACCGTACTTATGATGAGTTTTATGAGCCCATGGTGAAAAACTGATTGTTTTGTATGGTCCTGGTGCTCTCTCACCCTACATGAAATATTCTGTAAGCTTTTCAAAAAGAAGAAAGGAATATTCATTTTAGATTCATGACTGAGATGCTGAAGGAATCTAAAATGATATTTCAACACAAAGGCAAATCTACCCTCATAGGTGACATAGTTTTGCAAGATTTTAATAGGCTAATTCCACTCAGGTTTAAAGTTTTGAATGGGAACACCTTTTCCCCAGTCTGCTACTACACCAAGAAGCAGATATCTTTGAGCATCAAGGGTGAAGGGTATCTTTTTGAACCAGAACTCTCCTTCATCCAGAATCCCTGTTGCTTCTGATAGTAACTCCCTAGTTAATTTGAATTTCAAAGTGTCAAAAGACACTACATCCTTATCTAAACCCTGATCAAACTCGTAAGAAACTTCTGCATGATAACCTTCAATATTATTGAAGAACACTAACCATCCTGATTCTGCAAAAAAATGTGCGCAATCTGGAAAGTTTTTCACCCAACTTAAGTCTGAGAGTTTTTCCCTATTGGTCTCTCCACTCTTTTTCATTGTTAAACAACTTCCATAAATACCACACTCTGACCGTATTTTAAACTATTACAACAACTAATCCGGCTGTTGGAATCCTATTCTTTTGTCTATCAAGTGTCGAATTGCATGCATCCAATCTTCTCTGACCATTTTGAGCATTCCAGACAAATGCTCCTGAAAGCCCTAACTTTCACTCTAATTCAAAATTCCGCTTTCTAAGAACTATTTTTCCGCCACGATCTCCACCTTCTCTTCGTGCACTTCAAGAAAAGACATGATTTGTAACGCCTTTGTTTCATTATGGTCTGCCATCATTATTTCATCAGTTCTGCAAGAAGCCTCCATGATTCACCTTCATGATTATATTCCACTTGTCAAAGTGATTGACATTTGAATGTTCCTATGATAACAACGTCTCCAATCACTAAAAATTAATCATTCTCAGCATCGGCGATCAGAGGTTCAAGACCGAATGAATCAACACTTCCCATTTCTAACCTGTTAACGATCGGAGGCAGTAATCTTTAATGCATCGGAACCTCAAGCCACTATGCTGCCACAGTGTCGGCGTTTTAGACCATTAGCTTTCTACAACATTGAAAGATGATTTTAAACTTGCGTGAAACTTTGACCATAGGATTCGTGATCGGCGATCGGAAGCTTTATCAACTTCCTCATCGGAACTTTATACCATTGTGCTGCCGCAATGTCGGTGAAATCTCCGCAACATTGAAAACACTATACTGCCGTAGTCGAAAACTTTATCAACTGTCTCATCAGTGCCTTAAACCATTTTGCTGCCGCAGTGTTGGCACTTTAAACCATTGTGCTGCCGGTGCATTAGACCATTGAACCTTCGCAACGTTGAAAAATGATATTAAATTTGCGCGACACTTTAGACCATTAGCTTCGTGATCGGCGATCGAAAGCATTATGAACTATCTCATCGGCGCCTTAAAGAACTATGCTTCCGCAACATTGAAAGAGGATTTTTAACCTTGCATGACTTTCTTGTAGCGGCTCTGTGTAACTTTTTCTGAATTGCGCTACAAGAAAATTCAGGTTAATGATTTTCAAAAATTATGCTAATGATATGGGTTTAAACTTGGTTTAGGAGTCTCAATTAAACTTTTATGCTATTTTTCAGACTTTTTAATCCATATAAGCCTTATATAATCCCTTTGATCATGAAATCAAACCAAAACTTGTAAAAATAAACTACGAAATCAAATAACATAAAAGCTAAAGGGAAAAAATCAAACTATGTCAATCAACAAAATTTTCTAAGAATAAAAACCAAGCTTGAAAACATAAATAAAAGCACTAAAAGATAGAAAATAAAAACATGACCTAACATCTGGCTCCTACTGTGGGATGAATTCCTCCATGTGAGGCTTCAAGAACCTGTAGACTAGTGCCTTTTATGCTGCTACTTACTAGTCTGCAAAATTTCCATTGGGTTATGGAGTCCTTATTCTGTTATTCACACCGGTATATACAATGAAAGTCCAATATCCATCTTCAAAAACTGTAAAAATGGTTGAGGAATCATCCATTAACTGGATTAGACAACTCCTCACCTTCCAATGTCTGTAGAACAAAAGTATTGTTTTCCAAAAACTTCGATACTATGAAAGGACCAAACCAAAGGTTATCAAAATTGCCATGCTTTCCTTTTTGCTCCTTCCTAGAATCCCATCTCAAAACCATATCACCCACCAAAAATTTTTTATCTTTGATTTTCCTATCAAATCTTTCTTTGATCTTCAACCTGTATAACTGTGCCTTTTCTTCCACTTTTTCTCGTTTCTGCTGTAGCTCTATCATTGCATAAATTCTTCTTTGCATATCATTAGGTTCTTCCTGACAATATTGAAAAAAATTCATCACTGGAATGCCCAACTGGACAATAAAAACTGCATCTATACCATATACTAATTGGAAAGGAGAAGTTCCAATTGCTTGCTTAACTTGTTGGAGACATTTACCTTCATACTCACTCCTTCGGTCAAATTGGCCTAGTTAAACCACTATCCTAAGTTTAATTGACATCAGTGGAGCATTAATTACCATCATCCCAGTCACTCCCACGCCTACCTACAGTCAAGGAGGCTAACTTATCCTTCTCCTACAGTCAAGGAGGCTAATTGGAGCACTCCAGGGGTGATCTGTGTGACATTCATGCACCTAATTGCTAACTGGTGGTTACTTTCAGTTCAACAGATCAGTTACAGTCAGTTAAGGTGCCTCCATTCATTAAATATATTATTTAATGATTATTTATTATTATTTTAATGAACTGGAGTGAACAAGGCGCCTTCACCAACTTCTGATGGTCAGTTCAGCTTCAGTTAACCTCATCAGGGTTTATTGGAGTCGTGCAGTACTAGCACTTGATGATTGGATTGCTATGACATGTGTTTGATCTCCTTCAGTTGAGATTCAGTCATTTATTGCACTCCAACTTCAGTTAGGGTTTGGTGAGTCAATTAGGGTTTTGGTCAAGTGGTTAACTGAGTGAGATTGCATGGCAAAGAGTCAGTTAAGCTAGACTCACTCACTGAATTCGAATTGTCCCTTAGGTATTCGAATTCTTCATGGAGTTAAGCTATTGCTATGCATGGAAATTGTAATCCTTTATTGTTTATATAATATACAGAGAGGAAACCTATTTGGTTATTCCAGTTAATTTCCAATTCATGAGTATTTGTTAATTATTCTTTGATGATTTTGATTCCTAGTTCCTAGATCATGTGCAAGAATTAATATGTTATCAGAGCATGCGGCGGGACGAAGAACAATCTCTCAAGAACAATATTTTTAACAGATTTCTCCATGGAAAGTGAGCAATAGCTCAAAATTCCAGCACTGCACCAGAAGCCAAGGCTTACCACTTAATACCCAAGTAAAGAACTTGTTGATCAAGCTTGCTTGATTGACTATGCTGGGTGTGATGAAAGCCTAAATGTGCAGTCTGTCCGACCTTACGGTGCCCCTTTTTTTTTGATTTGTAGGTCTTAACAGGTACAACTTCGAATGGACTCATCAATCCCTCCTCTCACCCCATTCACAAGCTATTCGGAATGGAAGTTGAAGATGATTGCATATCTCAAGAGACGAGGTCTCTATGAGGTGTCTATTGGACTTGGAAAAGAGTCTTATGAGAATGAGAATGACTGGCTAAATGACAATGACAGAGCTTTTGGATCAATAGCTTTGGCCCTTGATGATAGCTTGTACTTTGTTATTGATTTTCCTGAATACCCAAAGGAACTCTGGACACAATTGGACAGAACCTTTGGCAAGCACAATGAGGATCATAATAGTACTTTGGAGATCACAGCCAGCACCACAAGAGTACTTCACTCAAAACTCTCAGCCTCTACTCTCTCTGATGAAGTTGTTCAAGATGAAGATGAAGCAGAATCTTCTACACATTCAATTCGAATTGAAGAAAGTCTCCATGAAGTGACTCCTTCTCCTGATGCTCCGAAAGTTCATGAGATCTCTGATATCTCATCTTCTCATATTTCTGAAACCAAAGAAGACATTCAAATCTCTGATATTGAAGAAAAATGCTGCTACACTTCCATGCAAAAATTCAACGGTGATTTTCCTTTGAATTCTGTGCAAAATTTACCAGTAATTGCTTCCGAAAGTAAGGAGAAAATTGAATTTTCTTCCTCTAATGTTGCTGCTGGTGTGCAAATATGTGATACCTTGGATATTTTGGAAGAAATATCAGATTACTAGAGTGATCCATTCGCTCCCCATGATCTAGATCTTCCAGCAAATTCCTGCAGGATTGCATGCACCAAAATTCAGAATTTTGAAGAAGAAGAACACTGTGCATCCACCGTCTCGGTTGACCATAATTTTGGATCTGATATGAACCTTATTGGATCTGACATGATATTATTTGGATACGATATGATATTTCTTGGTTCAAAATTTCAGGTTCATAAACCTTCAGTACTGCTTGTAGCTGTTCTCATCAACGGTGTGAAGAAACAAGTACCGCAAGTCTCCTTCGAAACTGCTGCTGGGGATTTGATTTCATTTCATAGTTTTGGATCTGTTGTGAACTTATTTAGATCTGATTTACATTCTGATCTGATATTATTTTTTTCATATTTTAAAATCCAAGAGCTTTCAGTCATGCTTGTAGCTGCTCTCACCACTTTTGGTGTGAAAAATCAAGTACCGCAGTTCTTCTTCAATTTTGCTGATGGGGATTTGGTGTTAGTCTCCTATTATGAGGTTTTTGATATTTTATTTTGTGATTCATTATCTATTTCAGAATCTATATCAGATTATGGAGCTCAAGTATTCGCTCTCTAGAGTCCCCGGGATTCTCTACCTTTGGTCACAAGCTCATCTCCTCATAGAACTAGTAAAGAGGAAGACATTCTGCATCTGCATGGACACTTGCTCCTAAACATTGGGGATGATTTTACCGCTCATGGTTTTCTGTTCAAGGCTGCAACATATCATTTTATTGAGTGTTCCACACATGGTTCAAATCCTCAAGAACCTTTGCTCTCTCTTTAGATGATTTCAGTTGCTCTACATGGGTCCAGTTTTCACCGTGCAACTGTTTATATTTCTAATTCAGTTGAGTGCATTGTTCTTCTTCCAAAGTGGAAGATTCCTCCAGACATATTCATTTAGTTTGGATTCAGAGGTTCACATGCACAGTCTCAGGATGCTGCTGCATAGAAGAACCAATTCTTGATTTACTGCTTAGTTTGAGGGGGGGGGGGTATTTTTCCCATGAGGTTTTTCCCCGTTTCCTTGGTTATATTAAGCAGTTAATTTATTGTACAGGGTGACCTATGGCCTTTGTTTCCAGGGCCCTAGCATTTTATGCATCTATGTTTTCTAACTCTTCCTGAGTATAGCTTAAGGGGGGATGTTGGAGACATTTATCTCATACTCACTCCTTCGGTCAAATTGGCCTAGTTAAACCACTATCCTAAGTTTAATTGACATCAGTGGAGCATTAATTACCATCATCCCGGTCACTCCCACGCCTACCTACATTCAAGGAGGCTAACTTAGCCTTCTCCTACAGTTAAGGAGGCTAACTGGAGCACTCCAGGGGTGATCTGTGTGACATTCATGCACCTAATTGCTAACTGGTGGTTACTTTCAGTTCAACCAATCAGTTACAGTCAGTTAAGGCGCCTCCATTCATTAAATATATTATTTAATGATTATTTATTATTATTTTAATGAACTGGAGTGAACAAGGCGCCTTCACCAACTTCTGATTGTCAGTTCAGCTTCAGTTAACCTCATCAGGGTTTATTGGAGTCGTGCAGTACTAGCACTTGATGATTGGATTGCAGTGACATGTGTTTGATCTCCTTCAGTTGAGATTCAGTCATTTATTGCACTCCAACTTCAGTTAGGGTTTGGTGAGTCAATTAGGGTTTTGGTCAAGTGGTTAACTGAGTGAGATTGCATGGCAAAGAGTCAGTTAAGCTAGACTCACTCACTAAATTCGAATTGTCCCTTAGGTATTCGAATTCTTCATGGAGTTAAGCTATTGCTATGCATGGAAATTGTAATCCTTTATTGTTTATATAATATACAGAGAGGAAACCTATTTGGTTATTCCAGTTAATTTCCAAATCATGAGTATTTGTTAATTATTCTTTGATGATTTTGATTCCTAGTTCCTAGATCATGTGCAAGAATTAATATAACTATTATTCTATCTACCCATAATCCGTACTTTAGCATAGAATCCCATGATATTTTATTTTTCTTTAGTAACTCCCTGATACTCTGAATGATATTTTTATTAGATGACTCAGCTAACCCATTCCCTTGAGGATAATAAGGAGTTGAGTGTTTCAACAGGGTACCATTCTTTTCACAAAATGCCCCCATAGCCTTAGATTTAAAGGCTTTAGCATTATCAGTCAATACTTTCTGTGGACATCCAAATCTACTAAGAATATTTTCTTCAGTAAAATCTATGATCACCTTATCTGTGGCATTCCTTGTAGGAATAGCTTCTACCCACTTAGTAAAGAAATCTGTTGCAGTCAAAATCCACTTATGTTGTCCTGAGGAAGATGGATTTATCTCCCCTATAAATTCCAAACCCCACTGCTGAAAAGGGGCATTTACTGCAATTGGTTTTAAAGGTAATGACAACAACTTTTGTTTACTAGAAAATTTCTGACAAGGGATACATGCTCTTACCTGCTAATATACTTATGAAAATAAAGAGGGCCAATAGTATCCAGATCTTAGAATTTTGTATGTTGTTTCCTTCCAATACTTATGACCTCCACAAGCACCTTCATGAGATTCAAAAGTTACTCCTTCAATTTCAGGTTTATCTAAGCATCTGAGTAGGATGCCCCCTGGATCTTTCCAAAACAACTGCTGTTCTACCAAACAGTATTTAGTGGTTTTCAACTTCAAAGACCTATAAAATTTTTTGTCTAAGTGATCTAGACATTGCAAATACAAAAGAAAGTATACAATGTCTGCATACCATGTAGATGTTGAATAGTCATCCATAATCTTCTCTTTCTCTTGCTCTGCTTGACTTTCTTCCTGTACTGGCTGTTTTGCCATCAAATGTAACCCTAAAGCTTGGCAATTTGAATTAGCTAGCAGTTTAGCTAGACCTTGTCCCTTTACTAGCTTTGTAGGTCTGATATCCACATCATATTCCATGATTTTGGCAATCCACTTTCCTCTTTTTTCCTCACTGTCAGGCTGAGTCAAAACATCTTTTATGGCAGCATCAGGAACATAAGCAATAAATTTGGAATGCAAAACATAGATTCTAAAAAATTTCAAAGCTTTTAGCAAAGAGTAAGCCTGTTTCTCTAAAATGCTATATTTTAGCTCCAAATCTCTAAGAGTTTTGCTGAAGAATGCAATAGGCTGTTCAAGACCATCCTTATTCTTCTATAATAAAACAATAGCCAATGTATCTTCATATGCAAAAGAAAAGGTTAGAAATTCCTTTGTAAAATTAGGACTTACCAATACTATAGCTTCAATAAGAGCCATCTTAATTTTTCGAATGAATTCTTTGCTTCTGTAGTCCACTTGACTTCTTGATCCTTCTTCAGCATGGCTATAATCTGTTTGATAGTCTCACCAAAATTTGGTATAAACCAACGCAGAAAATTGATTTTACTA
This sequence comes from Pseudotsuga menziesii, assembly GCA_001517045.1. Lineage (NCBI taxonomy): Eukaryota > Viridiplantae > Streptophyta > Pinopsida > Pinales > Pinaceae > Pseudotsuga > Pseudotsuga menziesii. Next base: position 8,926 of record LPNX010865015.1, read on the forward strand.
ATAAAATATTGTACATCCTTTTTGCTCCTTGGAAAACTTATTTTCAGTATTGCTTTCACCCTCTCCACATCAATCCTTATGCCATCATCTGAAACTAAATGACCCAATAATTTACCTTCCTGTACAACAAAATGTGATTTCTTTGGATTAAGAGATAAACCATATTTTCTGCATTTCAAAAAAGTTTGTTTCAAGTGTTTTAGATGTTCATCATCTAATTGTGAAAAGACTGTAATATCATCTAAGTAAATCACTACAAACTTATCTCTTGCCCCCACAAAGGCTATGTCCAGAGCTCTTTGAAAAGTTGCTCCAACATTCATTAATCCAAAAGGCATTTTATCATACATGAAAGTTCCCCAGGCAGTAGTAAAAGCTATTTTTTCTTTGTCATCAAGATGATGATTATATCCTGAAAAACCATCAACCATAGAAATTCTTTGTGCCCCAACTACCTTCTGCAATATTTGTTCTATTTTTGGCAAAGGGTAATTATCCTTCAATGAAGACCTTTTCAGATTTCTAAAATCAACACACAGTCTTATTTCTCCATTTTTTTCCTAACAGGAACTAAATTGGAAACCCATGAAGAATACTTGAGGGCAACAATGATCTTGGCATCTAATAACTTTTTCACCTCTTTTTCAATAACAGAAAACAAAGCCAAATTTATCGTCCTTAATTTCTGTCTGAAAGGTTTAACATTTGGTTTTAAAGGCACTTTATGCTGTATAGTATCATATGTTTTCAAATCTTCATATGACCAAACAAAAACATCAACATACTCTTTTAACAACTTAATGTACCTGTTCCTCTGTTCTGTTGTGAGTGCTTTTGAAATCTTCACCATTCTAGGATGTTCAAGAGTGCCAATATTACAGTCCACCACATTTTCTTCTGAATATTGTACAATAGGTTTTAAAGGTGTATCATATTTTGAAAATATTCTCTCTAATGGCACCAAACCTTTAGGAATGAAATTACTTTTAAGTTCAATAATCTTGTGGCCAACAATCTCATCTTCAGCAATATATTCAAAATCTTCAACATCATCATCTTCTTCTTGATCAATTAGGGAATTGGAAAACTCACCTATAAGCTCTAAAAACCTTTTTATTTCAATGTCATCTTCAAAAACTTTCCATTTCTTTACATTATCAGGCATAGAAGTTCTGTACCTAACCTCAATAGGATACTTTAGCTGTGTTGTTTTGGGAATTCTAAAATGTGTGGCTGCTAGGGCCAAAGAATCAGTAGTTTGATTATGGTCCCTAGGAATATAATTAATGTTAAAAGCCACAAAATAATTGTCTATCATATCCCATACTTCATTACGGTACACTTTCAGCAAATCTTGTTTCACTTGATAGATGTTCCTCACCTGCTGAACAACCAACTCGGAGTCGCCATATACATAAATCTACTGAATACCAAGATCTTTTGTAGTTTTCAAACCTAAAAACAAAGATTCATATTTTGCAGTGTTATTGGTAGTAACAAATTCCAATTTAGACATTAAACTTACTATTTCACCACCAGGAGATATTAGAAGAACCCCTGCTCCAACACCTTCCTTATAAGATGATCCATAAAAGTATAATTACCAAAGTTCATCTTCTTGTTCTCTTGTGCATTTTACTAGCTTTTCTTTTTCAACTTGTAACTAACCAACAGTATTATCATCATCACTAAATGCAACATACAAGTACGCAAATCCTTGTCAACAACATACAAGGGATGATTTGTAGGGTTCTTGTCATATGTCACAATATAGGCAAATTGTAACTCTCTGTATAACCTTATGTTTTCTCCTCCAAATACAGGAATAATGGCATATGTTAAATCCATTTGTAGAGTCCCACCAACCTTCTTTGACCAATATCTAGAGAGGAGCAATCCAAATTTAGGTGTAATGTCTGCTACTACCACATCCATAATCACACTCTTCATTGGTAGTTGAGCCAAACTAACAACCATATATTTAATCAATCCTAAACATTTTATAGCTCGTGAATCAAAAGCATACAAATCATGATAGGGTTTTTTTATACTCAAACCTATAGCCTCCATGACAGCCTTTGGCATTAGGTTGTGTGATGCTCCTGAATCTAAAAGAAAGTTATGTATCATCTGTTCATGAATAGTCAGTGTGATGTGAAAAGGAGGGGATGCACCCACTTCATTTTCAGTTTTTTCTGCCAGAGCTGATCCAATAAAGATTTTAGGGCTTTCTTCTTGTAGATTCATTGTATCAGAGATGGGTTGACTACTTACTGAACCAATCATTTTCAGAATTGAATTTTTGTAAGATGGATTCTTCATTAACTTAGTAAAAGGCATAGGGATCTTGATTTTGCCTAATTCATTTTCCAGGTTAAAATTTTGCATAGTTTTATTTATCTCTTCAACTTCCGCATTCTTCTTTTGTTTATCCTGAGTTTGTTTTTTCTCTAACGTAGGATCAGACTGCTATTTAGGAGGTACAACTACCTTTTTCTTTGGATTCTGAACTACTTTTTTTGGACCTAACCTCAAATTTAAAGTTTTCTTTGTCTCAGTCTGATATGCATCAGCAGTTACAACAGTCACTTCAAGATTTAAATCATTTTCTGTTTCAAACATATCAGCATCATAATATTCTGAATTTAAAAACTCTTCTTCAGTGACAAAACCCTCAGTTAACTGCTCTCCAAAATAATTCATATCCTGGTTTGTATCCTCAAAGAACACTTCCTCTTCAATTTCTTCTTCATCAACAACATTATTCTGAAATGGGGGTGGTACTCTTTGATCCTCAGTTTGTCTCCTTTATCGTTGTATATCATTGTTTCTTCTTTCTCTAGGTATAAAACGAGGTGCAAACTGTCTTCTAAATTGGTTTTGATTATGAGGGTTTCTCTCACCTTCTTGAACAGGTTTGTTTGGATTCTTATCTAGTTCCAACTTGTTTAATTTTGTAGTCAGGATCTTAAATAGCTTGGCCATCTCATCAATTTTACTTTCTGCAGAGTGGGATGTTGAAACCCCTGGAGCTGCCTCTTTCTTACCCTTCCTGTCATATATATGCTGAGCTGTAGTTCCCTTCAATCTGTTAGAGGCTAATATATTAGACTCCACTTCTAATGCTGCATCCTGCATGTTCAGTAAAGTAATAGGTCTTCTTTCTCTTAGAAGTAGGGAAAATTCATGATCAAAAGCATTGACATATGTGAGATTTTCAGATGTTTCTGAAGGTTTTATCTCTGCAGGAGTTCTGCCATACATTTTATTGAATCTCTTTGAAAAATCAGCTATGGTTTCATCCTTCTTTCTCCTAAGGGCTCCAAACTCAGTGATGTAATATGTATGATCCTTGGTATCACCCCATTGTCTCATGAAAAGGTCCTGAAGCTCTTCTATGATAGTGATAGAATTTGCAGGAAACTCCCTAAACCATTTTCTGACATCTCCATCAAGACTTTGTACAAACATCCTTATCCATACATCCTTGGCCTCAATATTCTGATTATCAGCATAGCTGAGAAAAGCCTCCCAATGCTCCTTAGCTATGGTTTCACCTTGTCCATTAAATCTTGGCAGGTATTTCTGGTAATCACCTCTAGGAAGTGCATTTAAAGGCTGAGGCAAAACTAAAGGTGCATACCTAGCTGCAACCATTCGGTCCATCATATCTAATTGCTGATTTTGGGCTGCCATCTTTAAGTTGACTGGTTTTGGTGATGGAAAGACCTGATTGGAACTTGGATGAAATGGAGTTTTACCAACTTTGAGGTGAAATAAATGGATTCTACCAGGGGATATAGCCTTTGCTTTCTTGAAGGATTGAGTATCAGTGAAAACTTGAAAATTACTGACAGGAATGGTAGGCTTCAACCAAGATGATTATTGTTCTTCTCCCTTCAGAACAGAAAAAGGTAATGAAATATCTAACTGATCAGGGTTACATAGGCTGGTGATGACTGACACCTTCTGATCTTCCTAGCTATTTTCAGTATCTGTTCTGGGTGTGAAACACCCAACTGTAAAGGTGAACTAGGTTTGTTTCTTGTTCCAACTCCCTTAGTAGCCACTGTGAAAAACTAGTGAAAAGTAGTCTTTAAGATTTGCTGGTTTAAGTTCACCTATCAAAACCAGTGAAATGATAAGTATCCCAGGGAAAATAGGTTTTCAAATTCATCCCCGGCAATGACGCCAAAGATGTTAGTACCAGAAATTGTTCCCAGACTACGGAAGAACAAGCCAACACAATCTCAAAAGGTCACAATAAAGTAAAATATGGTTTTATAAGGTTTTGGTTGAACAATTTGAAGACAAGAGGGAAAACATTCATAATACCAAAGTAAACACTAAATCATGATCATTTAAATGACTGAGATGCATAACATATAAACCATAATCCAACAGTGTAAACACAGTACTGAATTTCACCCACAGTTAGCAAGCATTTCAAGCATAAAAACATTAAATAGGAAATGAATACACCAACTGAGTAATTCACACAAATTAGAAATGAAACCAGTCAATAATCTGAAGGGCATATAGTGCATATGTTTCATAGTTCAGTCATCAAAAACACATAAGAGTCTTTTACTTAGCTCATCAACAAAGCCTGATAGCCTCGCCTTGCCAGCCAAAAAATTGAACCATTTGTCTTCTTTCAGACTTACATTTATCCTATTCCTTCAAAATCAGTTAAATAACTAAACCCTAACTGCTTTAGGCTATCTATCGAATAGTTCCATCTAAACTATCATTATACAAAAATAAAATGAATTTCCAAACTTAACTAATAACTGACTTCCTTAACTAACTTTACAAATCTTTAGATGCTTCAACGAGTAAAGCAATCCCCTCCAAGGCTTGAGTTTTCCTTTTAAGAGCTTCCCTTGAAACAACAATTAATTCCTGGTAATGAATGTTGACTTCTTCCAAGTCTTCTCTAAGTCTCTTGTTTGCAGTAACTAATCCATCATTAGTTTCATGCATATATTCAACTTGATGTTTGTATTGCTTAATGCTTCTTTGCAGGTTTTCTTTTTTAGAATCGATACGTTTGTCTCCTGAGATTGTTTGCATCCCTTCTGGTGTCCATGGGATTTTCAGCTTCTTATAGATTTCTTCATCCTCCTTCATAAGCTATGTGGAAGTCATAGGAATCTCTAGATGTTCTTCAGTTTCAGTATTGCAGTGAGCTTCTTCTTCAACTATCTCTCTTTTCTCTAGACAAGAATTCTTTACCTCATTTTGCTACTGTTCTTGAATCATCTGATTTCGAATCCCCAGGAAAATATCAGAGATCTTAGTATTAGTGAAGACAGATTTATCTTTATCCTTCATAATTTATTTATTGTCATCTTCACTATCATCTAATTTCTCTTGAGATGATGCATCTTCTATTAATGTAACCTTTTATTTACCCAATTTGGGATTCCGTAAATTTTTCATGTTTAACCTAAGTTTGTTCTTCGGCCTTTTCTTAGGTCTCCATACTGCTCCAACTTCTCCCAACATCTTCAAAACCTTTCCTTGATGAGTTATTGAGGCAAATTCAACAACCTTCATTATTTTCTTTCTGGACACTGCATTTTCATCACAATGAGAGTGAATTTCTTGCTTAGCACAAACCCTAGCTTCATTAATAACGGGAACTCTGTCCTCGTCAGACAAGTATTTTTCATCCTCTTTTGACAATACTGTAATGGGGCTTTGATTCTGCTCCTTAACATCTTCTTTTACATCTTGAACTGGTTCTATAGGTAAAACATCTTCAACTGGATTAAATTCCTTCATCTCTGACTGTAAAACTTTGCTTTCATCAACATTGACTCACTATCCAAACTCAATGTTTTCATTTTCCTGATTTGAAGCTTCTTCTAGTTTATCAGTTTCTTCATCTTTGATTATGACCTTTTTTCTAAGCTTCTTAATCAGAGTTTGACCCTTATCTACCTGTCTTTTTTTAGATTGTTCCTCCTGCTTAGTATTGAAACCTGACCAAAATAAGAAATGCTCCCATGTCTTTTATCTTTTCTGCAATACTGTACTTATGATGAGTTTTATGAGCCCATGGTGAAAAACTGATTGTTTTGTATGGTCCCGGTGCTCTCTCACCCTACATGACATCTTCTATAATCTTTTCAAAAAGAAGAAAGGAAGATTCATTTTAGATTCATGATTGAGATTCTGAAGGAATCTAAAATGATATTTGAACACAAAGGAAAATATACCCTCACAGGTGACATAGTTTTGCAAGATTTTAATAGGCTCAATCCACTAAGGTTTAAATTTTTGAATGGGAACACCTTTTCCCTAGTCTGCTACTACACCAGGAAGCAGATATCTTTGAGCATCAAAGGTGAAGGGTATATTTTTGAACCATAACTCTCCTTCATCCAGAATCCCTGTTGCTTCTGATAGTAACTCCCTAGTTAATTTGAATTTCAAAGTGTTAAAAGACACTACATCCTTATCTAAACCCTGAGCAAACTTGTAAGAAACTTCTGCATGATAACCTTCAATCTTCTTGAAGAACACTAACCATATTGCTTCTACAAACAACTGTGCGCAATCTGGAAAGTTTTTTACCCAACTTAAGTCTGAGGGTTCTTCCCTATTGGTCTTTCCACTCTTTTTCATTGTCAAACAACTTCCATAAATACCACACTCTGACCATCTTTTAAACTATTACAACAAGCAATCTAGCTGTTGGAATCATATTCTTCTATCTATTAGGTGTCGAACTGCATGCATCCAATCTTCTCTGACCATTTTGAGCACTCCAGACAAATGATCCTGAAATCCCTAACTTTCACTCTAATTCAAAATTATGCTTTCTAAGAACTATTTTTCTGCCACGATCTCCACCTTCTCTTCGTGCACTTCAGGAAAAGACATGATTTGTAATGCCTTTGTTTCATTATGGTCTGCCATCATTATTTCATCAGCATCGGTGATTGGAGGTTCAAGACCGAACAAATCAGCACTTCCCATTTCTAACTTGTCGGCGATCGGAGGCAGTAATCTCTAATGCATCGGAACCTCAAGCCACTATGCTGCAGCAGTGTCAGCATTTTAGACCATTAGATTTCTGCAACGCTGAAAGATTATTTTAAACTTGCGTGGCACTTTGACCATAGGCTTTGCGATCGGCGATCGGAAGCTTTATCAACTTCCTCGTCGAAACTTTATACCATTGTGCTTCCGTAGTGTTGGAGAAATATCCGCAACATTGAAAACAATATACTGCCGCAGTCGAAAACTTTATCAACTGTCTCTTTGGCGTCTTAAACCATTTTGCTGCTGTAGTGTCGGCACTTTAAACCATTGTGCTGCTGATGCATTAGACCATTGAACCTACGCAATGTTGAAAAATGATTTTAAATTTGCGCGACACTTTATACCAATGGCTTCGTGATCGGCGATCGAAAGCATTATGAACTATCTCATTGGCGCCTTAAAGAACTATGCTTCTGCAACATTGAAAGAGGATTTTTAACCTTGTGCGACTTTCTTGTAGTGGCTCTGTGTAACGTTTTCTGGCTTGCGCTACAAGAAAATTCAGATTAATGATTTTAAAAAATTATGCTAATGATAACGGTTTAAACTTGGTTTAGGAGTCTCAATTAAACTTTTATGCTATTTTTCAGACTTTTTAATCGATATAAGCCTTATATAAGCCCTTTTATCATGAAATCAAACCAAAACTTGTAAAAATAAACTAAGAAATCAAATAACATAAAAGCTAAAGGAAAAAAATCAAACTATGTCAATCAACAAAATTTTCTAAGAATAAAAACCAAGCTTGAAAACATAAATAAAAGCATTAAAAGATAGAAAACAAAAACATGACCTAACACTACTAAAATCCAGTATCTGATTGGTGGCTGGCACAAGCTGAGGAGAACCTAAAGCTTTCGAAGCAGTTGAGGATAGAATACTAACAGAAGTCCCTTTGTCAACAATAGTGCGAAGTATCCGCCTAGCAATAACATTCACAACTATCTGGAAAGGAACACTCGAATGAAGACGAGACTCCATTAGGTTACTCCAGTCAAAGGAAATAACCTTAGTACTTGGAGAGGGTTCTGTCGAAAGAGACAAAATTTTCTCTTGTCGAGAACAATCAGAATGAAGCATAAAAATTTCGGCATGTTTTGGTTCATTCTCTATTGGAAGAGAAGGACAAGATGAAGATTTGGTCAAATAGACTACTTCAGTCTTAACACTCTCTGATGAAAGAGCGGGATTGGGTGGAAATGACATCGACTCGACCACTTCACTCTCTGAAGGAAGAGTGGGATCAATTATAGATGAAACTGAATTGATCACTTGGTCAACCAGCGAGAAATCGAGGGATAACTTACTATCACTTGTTGGAATCACCTGTTGATGATCAGTAATATTTTCCAACCAACGCGAAGCTTCATCCATGCTTGGACAAAGAAAAGTATGATGCATAGCCTTGCATATCAAACAAGGATACACAAATTTACCCTTACGACCTTTTACCAATGGGTTACTAGTTGAGGGAGTGTCGTCAACATGATGATCAGAGGTTGATGACATAGACGGTTCAGACCTTTTAGACCACTTTTCTCGTACATGTAAGGGACTGGGGCACTCCTTAAGAAGGTGGTCCCCCTTGCAAAGCTTACAAGGGAACTTGGGTTTTCCGGGCGTTCTCTTAGAACGAGCACCATCAAGAGCAGATGGTTTCTACTTTTTCTCTTTCTTATCCTTCTTCTTCTTACCCTTCCCTTTCTTCTTCTTCTTATCCACACGACTACTAACCATAGAGATTTCGTTAAGCGAAGAAGAAGAAAGGGGTGAAACAACAATCGGCGAAGAAGGAGAGGGATTAGGTTGAGGTCGATCCTCTCCTAGAGGAGAGGTGACATTTGAGACATTAGGTGTAATAAGAATTACAGGATTAAACAGCCAGACCGGTAATCCTATAGTTAACCTAGGAATATTTAGAGTGGAAATAAAGGGAGGACCAATACCTTCACTTGGAGGGAATACCAAAGGTACACGTTGGAAAGGGATGTTGGTAGTCCCAGATGGGGATGCCATCTCTAAAATATCTAAAAAGCCCCTAAATACCATGCACAAGCAAGTACTACTCAAACTAAAAGCAACAAGCAAACATGTGAGAGGAGTGGATAAGAGTCAGGAACCTCACAGGATAGGCCAAAAGGATAACTCAGATGGTTTGAGGATTCCTAAAAGGGTCTCCCGATATACGCTAGGTATGTGGGAGCTCAAATTGTTAGTAGTGCTATCTAATGCATAACTGTACACAATGGGCCTTTCGATATACAATCGAGTATGTGAAGTACCTTTCTATATACCTCAGGGGTACGTGAAAGGCCGTTCGATATGTTGACGGTACGTGGAAGAATTGCGCGAGTCCCGGGATGTAATGCGGACGAGTAACGACAACTCCTATGTTTTACGACACCCAAACACGTCACTAACTTATCACTCAAATTGCTAAAAGTTTTAACCTAGTACTACCGTTAATTTTATCTTGTGCGTTTAGGTGGAACCATGGAGTGAAAACTTGAAATTAAAGAAGATGCACACTGATCTATATGATAATACAAGTTTTCCTCTTCAATGAAATTCTACCTAAGAGAGGGAGAGAGATTTACTTTTCTTCCCAAAAATGCACACCCAAATGCAAATGCAATTCTATCTTTTCAAATGAAAAGTAAAATATCAATGCACCCCAAACAATCTTTAAAGCAAAAAATAAAAAAGAGATCTATAGAACATCTAACATAAATAAAAAATGTTTCCTATCTTTTCATGCTTGAAAAAGACGCATAAAAACTCAATGGAAAGATGATTTCACTAATGTTTCCAACAATTCTAACTCTAATGCACGCAAAGCTGAAAACATATATTTCTGCTTAATGAAAGTAAGATCTAGAATTTCAAACAATCATGCACAAAACAAGAAGAAAATTGTTCAACAGACGCTTGCGAATAAAGCAAAGGAGAGAGAAAACTAAAACTTCTCTTTGAAACAGACAAGGAAACGAAGAACCAATCTTTCCTACCAAGCACTGAAAAAATCAGCATGCAAAAGGAAACAAGAATCACCCAAGCAAAGAAAGACTCAAAACAACATGGATCACTCACGCATTCCAAGTCCAAAACAAACTAAGGCATACACAAGAAAATGAAATGTATATTTCCAATTCCAATGGATAATATATACAGAAAAGAGCAAGAGTTTTCAAGCAAAGAAAATAATGTAAACTCCAATGCAAGAAACATAAACTCTCTTTGAATGCAGAAGGAATATAACAATCAAAGAAACTCTAGACTATACAATTCAGGGAGCATTTTTTTTCAAAAATACACTTCATTTTCATCAAAAAGTAAGCCAAAAACACACAAAAATGAAAATACAAAGTCTGGAACAAGGCCTACCTGGCACTGCGCTGGAGGGGTCTTGACAGAGTAGTTCTAGACGAGCACCACTTCTGGATAACAGGACTCAGGCGGTGGCACCGCATGCTGCTAACGGGGTTCAGGAGGTGGCACCGCTTATTGCCAACAACGCATGAGCAGTTCCTTGAATAGATCCAAAACACAAAGGAGAATGAAAGATCAAGTTAAAAATTGATCAGATCAAGGCAAAAATTGATGGATTGACAGTTAAAAAGTGCATAAAAAGTTGAAATAATTCAAATTTGAACAGATCTGAAAATTTCAAACCAAAATTCACTGAGTCAGATGGCAGATCTGACTGAAGAGAGTTGGATATGGAGCCTAGATTCGGACAAGAGTTCAAGAACCGAGGAAGATCATATCAACTGATATATGTGTTTCTCCCCAGCGGAGTCGCCAGATTTGTAACCAGGAATATTTCACCTTCTGCGGACATAAGTTGTTCCTTTGGTCTGAATGGTTCAGATCCAGAACAAATGAGTGAACGACAAAAGGATGAAGACCCCCTGGATGTCATAGACACCTGGAATGCTGCTTCGATAGTGAACCTGTGTACCTACAAATAGATTAAACATGAAAACACATCAAAGCTACCAGAAAATCATCTACTTATCCATGTTAGTGACTAAGGAATCTAACAACATGTACATGTGAAATCAAAACAATAGTAATGTGGGACAGAAATTAGCTTTGCAATAAAGATGTATGGAGAAGCTTACAACCGTTTCCTTAGTGTCGACAAGCATCTCCACGAGACAAGCACTTCATCCCCATAAGCTCCAACTTTGTTGTCTATGCTCTCCAATGGCTTGGGCTAAGTGGTCCATCCAACAACATAACAATACCTCTATAGTCACTTCCCCCCTCAACTATGGACATGAGATTGTATTTATAAGGCTCAATGGATAGTAATAGTTGAGAGAATTGTGGATGAGGTGGCCTCTAAGATCCTATGATGGGGGATCTCGAGCTCAACTGAACCACAATGATAGGGATAAGGGAAGACATGAGGCTCATTATCTAGAAGCATCGAGAAACTTCTCTTTTTCCCATTTTACCCAGGGTACCGCTTTTCTTATCTTATGACAGAGCAGTTTCGATGAGAAATGCTTATGGACCAAAGACCATACGCGGTGTCACTGCTTATGGAAAACATGATACAGGCGTTGCGAGTAAGGTACTGCTCATGGTCCACAGGGAAAGTGTGGTGCTGAGTTTTTTCATGTATAATTGACAAACAACATAGGTTTCCACTCTAAGTGATGGGATTAAGGGAAAACATGTAAGTCAAAGGTCTTATCACATGGTGGTGACAGGATTTGGGTATAACACGCACTGACCGACCATCAAAATGCTATTCGTTATGCTTGGTCTCCCTAAGCCTCATTCCTATTTCCTAAATTTCTTTCGAATTCAAACCTATTTTTTATGTTGGCAATATTGTATTTCTTAGTGTGCATAAGATAGTGAAAATCTGTGCAATTTGAAGAGTTCAAAAGTGTTGAATACAAATCAATGCAATTCAAAGAGTTCAAAAGATTTGAATAACTTCTTCACAATACTAGAATCTTTGAAATATGTAATAAGAAATATCATTTGTTTAATGACCTTGCACTGAACTATCCGACATGTCCAAGCAACTCACATTTATCTATCCCTTAAGCAGGGACTAAGTTGCTTTGAAACCATTTCTTATTCTTTTAGCTCAAGTACACTCGTTTTTTAAGGAGAGTACATTGGAAGTATCTTCATTGCTTTTTAGACTATTGTGGGGTATTTAGATCTTCTTTGCATAAATATGTGGGTACATTCCAGAGTTATCCTTTACTTTGAAGACTACGTAGAGTGTGCTTGAATACTATGTTGGTTCACACATAAGTAGAACTTATCACCTTTTTGTTGGATATATCAATGTTGTTTTAAGACTTATTTTGTATGTGTATTGCAGATCATGGCATTATTCCCATGAACAATGCCATGGTTGTTCATTTGAAAACTAGTACATATGGTTATATTTTATATGGTATTTAAGTTATTAATTATCTAACCTATAAGATGATGCAATATGTAGTAGTTTAATGATTGTAGTAATAAGATAAATTAGATATTGTTGATGTCATGAAAATAATGTGTGCTAAACTTTTTTTTTAGGATTAGAATTCCATTCTAATCCTAAGGGAATTTATATCTTATTAGAACACTCTTTCTAACCCTAGATCTCCAATCGTCGTTGTCGTAGTAGGGTATTGGGTGCTCCTCATCCTATGCCAAGCTAAAAGTAATTTTGAAAATGTGATTGAAAATAATTTCATACCTCTTGCTAAGAGACTTTAATGCTAGAATAGAAACTAATCAATCTATTATATCTTAAGCAGTGGTTCCAACCTTAAGCATCTATGCTAAATGAGGACGTTGTTTTAACTAGAAAATACAAAATAAACTCTAAAGTCTTGGTTGAGAATTTTTTTGGTACCAAAATGATTAAGCTCTGCGTTTTTCAAGATCTAGTAATTTACAACGGTTTATTGAAGTCACCAAAATCCAATTGGATGACTTGTGCTCATGGTCCGGGTAGCAATGCCATACATAATGTGATATCTGCTATCCTTGCATACAGCTAAACATTACATTTTGAAATCCTAAATGACCATGAATCCAACTATGATCATAGTCCGTTAACCCTAAATCTAAGATTTGTCAAGCAAATAAGTCTCATAGTAGAGAATTCTAACAAACAAAAGCACTTGATCTTTGATAAGAATAAAGCTGGTCTTTTAAAGGATTTAAATAATAAATTAAATCTATTATTAGATAAGGACAATATTGGAGACCTCTATCATAACTTTACCGTAAACCTTTGTAATCTCGTTAATAAGTTCTATCGAGTTGTCGTGTAAAAAGGAAAATAAAATGGCATTTGGCCTTTTGTATGATAAAGAGTGCAAGCATGTTAGAAAATCCATTATGGATGATCTAATGAGTCCTTAGAATTCGACAAGATATATATGCACAAAGCTAAAAAAAGGGATATTGTATAAATAGAAAGCAAGATAAGTTTTTGCACGTCTCTAACATAGATCCTAAGAAATTCTGGAAGCGAAATCTAAGTAATAAAACTAAAGAAAACAAAATGATTCCCTTGAGGAGACAGAACTGCTACTGTTAAAAATATTTACAAATCCCTTAATGTTGTGGACAACATTCAAACCCTTTCTACAAATGAAAACATTTTTTATTTAGAAGACAGATTTTAGGTGAAGTGGCTCACAATCGGGAAAGCTAAGAACATCAAAGATGCCAATACTTAAAAATTGGTGGGTCTATCGTCATCCCTCACATGCACAAGTTGTTCAATCTAGCAGTAAGTTAGGGTTTCCCTAAACCCTGTATTCAAAGTCTCATTGTTCCTATTTTTAAAAGAAGAAAAAAACAAATCCCTCTAATTGTATGCCCATTATGATTATCCCTCATTTAGCCGAGTTATATGGAATTATTCTGGAAAATAAGATCAACATATGGTTAGAAAGTCATTGAAAATGAGCTAAATATTAGGAAAGATGTAGAGATATCATTTAACTGTTGACCACCTTGTTACACTTGGGAACATTATGGAGGAGTGTTTCAATAATGAAACCAATATTTTGTGTTGCTTCATTGACTTTGGAAAATTATTTGCAATAATTCTAATAACTAACGTTTGGAATATAATAAAAGGGTTAAAAATTCATGTTGAGTTGAGAGCTATTGTAATAAGGATGTATGAGAATGTCATTGTCAATTTTCAGAACACTCAATGATGGTTAGAAGAAATTAATTTTATTATAGGCGTTAATAAACATTGTCCCATGACCCCATCCTACGGGGTGTAGAATAGATGGTGAATGGGTGTACTATTAAGGCACTCCTGGTTTAAGGTCACTGGTTCAAAGCTCCGTGGGTACGATCCTTACAAAGAAAAATATTGTCTCATATCCCCCATGTTCCCCACTCTTTTTGGTATATGCATGATAAGTTAGAGGGTTATTTGGAAGAATCACATTGTGTCGACAAAAAATTAGTTGGTATATTAATCATCTTTCCTTACATGGATGATATTGTTCTTGTGGTGAACAATCCCTATGGTCTCAATAAGCAACTAAAAAATCTTGAGGATTTTTTCTATAGTTTAGGTATGGCTATTAAAACTAACAAATAAAAGTCAATATGATAATTAAATCTAAAAATATAATTTTTTGTTAATTTCATGTTTGACAACAATAACTTGGAGGCAAGTGTTATCATACAAATATCTTGGAATTGATTTTCATCACAAGCTTAACCAGAACTATAACATGAAGAAAATGATAAATGGAGGGTGGAAACCTTATTATGGAACTCGAAAGCACTTATAGGTCAATGGACCTTTGTCTTTAGGATACGAGAAAACTTCTATTTGAGACTCCCATCACTCTTGTTGTACAACTTGATGAGAAATGTAAACTCAAAATAGAACTCTAACTATAAAAACTCATATTTTTACATCAAAAACACCAAACACAAACCTTTGAATTGAAAAGTGGTGATACCGTTAGCACCCTTTTTATTCGGGGCTAAAATTAGAACTTTTGGAAAATAAAGCAATTGTAGGTGCAATAAAAACCCTAAAAAAAAGTAATTTTTAGTGGCAAAATTTCGCCAATTGGCTATTTTTTTTGTTTTTTCAAAAAATAAATTCGTTATTTTTTTGTCTAATATCGCCTATATTTACATAAAATATGTTTTTTTTATCATAATATTTGCCAAAATTTATACATTTCAGTGTTAATTTTATGTTTCATATTTAATATTTGCCTACCTCTCTATAAACATGTTTTTTCAATCTAGAACAATCGCCTAGAATACTATATTAAGTATAATATTAGAATCCTTAAAAATTACCCTTCCTTAAATTAACCACCTAATCGAAAAAATGGTCCTCCAAAATCATCCTCTTGTTTATTCAAGGTTAAAATTACATAATGTATAAAACTATGGCCTTCACAATTGGTGCAATTTTAATGAAAATGCAAAAATAAACGCTTGAATCGAAAAGAGGCGCTACCAATAGCACCTCTTTTGTCCATCGAGTTACAATTGCAAGTATTTCAAAACAATTCATGACCTAAGAAAAACATTTGTTTTGTTTTAAATCGTTGTAAAAAAAACAAAAAACCAAATTTTGATTAAAAATATAATTTAAAAGAAAAACTAATTTTTTTTTTTTAACAAATAAAGAAAAAAACATAAAATATGAGAAAGAACTTAAAAAGCCAAAAT